>CAUYLG010066264.1:0-192906 GCA_963573385.1 Cacajao melanocephalus
CATCACTAGTCATTAGAAACATGCAAATCAAAAGCACATTGAGATACCATCTCATGCCAGGTAGAATGGCAATCATTAAAAAATCTGGAGACAACAGATGCCAGAGAGGATGTGGAGAAATAGGAACACTTTTACACTGTTAGTGGGAGTGTAAACTAGTCCAACCATTGTGGAAAACAGTGTTACACTTCCTCAAGGACCTAGAAATAGAAATTCCATTTGATCCAGCAATCCCATTACTGGGTATATATCCAAAGTATTATACATCATTCTATTATAAAGACACGTGCACACGTTTGTTCATAGCGGCACTGTTTACAATAGTAAAGACCTGGAACCAACCCAAATGCCCATTGACAACAGACTGGACAAGGAAAATGTGGCACATATACACCATGGAATACTATGCAGCAATAAAATATGATGAGTTCATGTTATTTGTAGGGACGTGGATGAATCTGGAAACCATTATTCTCAGCAAACTGACAAAAGAACAGAAAATGAAACACCACATGTTCTCACTAGGTGGGTGTTGAACAATGAGAACACATGGACACAGGGAGGGGAGCATCACACACTGGGGTCTGTTGTGGGGGGCCAAGGGAGGGACAGCAGGGGGGATGGGGAGGTCGGGGAGGGATAACATGCAGAGAAATGCCAGACATAGGTGATGAGGGGATGGAGGCAGCAAACCACATTGCCATGTGTGTACCTATGCAACAATCTTGCATGATCTGCACATGTACCCAGAACCTAAAGTATAATTAAAAAAAAAAAAGAAAAAAGAAACTGGGAAGGGTAGTGGAGAAGGGGGTATGAAGTGGAATCATTAATGGGTACAAAAATACAATTAGAATGAATAAGATCTAGTATTCAATAGCATAATAAACAGAGTGACTAAAATTAACAATAAATTATTGCATATTTTTAATAACTAAAAGAATGAAATTATAATGTTCCTAATACAAAAAAATGATAACTACTTGAGGTGATGGGTACTCCAATTACCCTGACTTGATCATTACACATTGAATGCCTATATCAAAACAACACATGTACCCCATAAATATATACAACTATTATGTACCCATAACAATTTAAAAATATATTAAAAAGATGTTCCTTTCCATTTTAGGCAGTTATTATATTTTATTTTTAAATTTTATTTATTCATTTATTTATTTTTGCAACGAGGTCTCCTAGGCTGGAGTGCAGTGGCGTGACCATGGCTTACTGCAGCCTGGAACTCCCAGCTCAAGTGACTCTCCCATCTCAGCCTCCTAAGTAGCTGGGACTACCATGGTATGCACCACTACACCCAGCTAATATTTGTTTTAAGAGATGGGGTCTCGCTATGTTGCGCAGGGTGATCTCGAACTCCTAATTCCTCCCTGGATCCGACGCGACGTTGCCTGGGTAGTTGGTTTCTGGGTATCTGGGCTGATGGTCCCTACAGTATGGCTGGCTCTGCTGCTGCCTCTGACTTAGAGGCCTCTGAATTCTTCCCTACTGCTAAGGCCTGACCCAAGCATTTCCCACGCATCAGACCACTCAGTGTTTCTGAATGAATGAATGAATGAATCTCAGGGTTAAACCTTCCCTCTGCTCCACCATCTCTTCCCACTCCTTCCAAATCCATCTTTTCCAAGTTCTTCCTCTTCCATCATTAATTAGCTAAACAGGACAGAAGAGGAGAGGAGGTTAGTGATGGGGAGTATGAGGGTGAGCATGTCACTGTCATGGTGAGAGGTCACCATAATTCTAATGAAGTAATATAACCTGGTAGAATATTGTGTCACTTTGTTATTTATTCCCTCTATTAGAGAAAGAATGTATCATAAACACGTTAGAATAGAAAAAATAAAAGACAATAATTCCACTATCCTAACCCAATTTCTATTAACATGTTGGTATACCTTTCTTCTGTTGTTTTCCACATTCATAATAATTTAAGTTGTAAAACACAATTTTTAAAAAGGTTTACTGTTTCTTCTATTGAAGAATAATACTTGAGAGCAAATGCACTCAATTACTCATTCAACTAATATTTACTGAGTTCGAAATATATGTAAATCACATGCTAGGCACCATGGAGATATGAAAGATAAACCAGATACACTTCTTATCCTCCAGAAACTTTCAACCTAGAGAAGAAAAAGACTTTTACATAAATATGTAAAAGGTAGCAAGTGATAAAGGCCATAACAGAGATAGAGAAAAACGGCTCTAGGGAATCACACATTTGTAGTGTCACCTTAAAACAACTGGGAATCACATGCCAGTATTTTAAGTCATTAATAATGTAAGTACTAAATGCCAAGTCATTAATAGCAATATTTTCTGTTTTATTTTTCCCATTCAACATCAATTTTCTAAGTATTACAAGTTTTATTTCTTTATTAAACCAAGTCATTTGAAACCTTCAAAATGTGAAAAATTTCCTGATTCACACTATAATGCTCTATTGCTTTTAGATGCCATTTTCTAAGTTCATAATACATTCATACACTTCTATTCAGATGACTTAAAAGTAGTACGGTTGATGTAAAAAATATTAAGAAATCCTGTGTTGTGGCATTTAGTAAAACTACAAGAATAGTTCTGTATATCTCATATAAACCCAAATCATCTTCTGTCAGAAACTACTCTGTCATAATAAAGCATTTCTATTCTTCCCATACTTTAAAAAGAGATTCAGTGGCTCTAAAATCTCTTTCTCAAAGCATGACCTTTTTGTTCTTTCATGGGATCCCAGTGTGTGAGGGTACCTATAGTTTCCAAACTAAATAGCATTTGTAATCACTTTGTGTGGTTCTAAATTATACCAAATATGTTTGATCTTGGGACTAAAGAAATGTTTCATCGTGTTTACCAATTTGTTATGCAAAATGATAAAACTGTTGGATGTGGCTCATAAATATTGTATTAGGTTTTATATATGCATTAAATTAGAGAGGTGTCTTATTTTCATGAATTTATTACAACAATTTAAGTAGTAGTAATAATAAAAATTTGCATTTAAATAATTCTTTTCTCCTGGGAACTAAGTGCTTTTGCACATCAATTAACACCAGACGGCAGCGTCATTATTCCCAACTTTATTATTCCATCTTTACAATGTGCTGCTTTGGGTTTTTGTTTCTAGCCTTCTGTCAAATTACTTGGCTGGCTATTATCAGGCTTCACATTTGCCTCCAAAACCAGCCTTTTTGGAGAATAAATTGTATAACAGAATGATATACAACTCTATGTCACACAGGAGAAACTCTATGATAATTGAAAGTTCTGTTTTCACCAGATATAGATTAAAAGTCCTTACATGGCTTCACTCTTTTTTTTTTTTTTTTTAAATGAAGTCTTGCTTTGTCACCCAGGCTGGAGTGCAGTAGTGAGATCTCAGCTCACTGCAACCTCCACCTCCTGGGTTGAAGCAATCCTTCTGCCTCAGCCTCCTGAGTAGCTGGGATTACAGGCAGCTGCCCCACACCCAGCTAATTTTTGTATTCTTAGTAGAGACTAGGTTTCACCATTTTAGTCAGGCTGCTCTTGAACTTCTGACCTCGGGTATCCCGCCCACCTTGGCCTCCCAAAGTGCTGGGATTACAGCTATGAGCCACTGTGCCCAGACTATACCTTCACTTTCAATCAAAATCTTATCTATACCACTAAATTATATACTATTAAAAACTGCCAAAAGTTATTTTTCTACCATTAACGAGTTTTCCTTTCTAACCACTGAATACCTCATATAAAGAAGTTGCTTACACACTAAATAAAATAGTATCTTTACAAGTGTTGTCCTCAAAGACTAAATGGTTGTTGGCATTTCTCTTTGCTCAAAGTGGACATGTTTAACTTGAGATTTATAGTTGGGTTCAGTCTGCAAATTCCTAGAAGTTCCCAACAGGGAAAGAACAAAAGACAAGACAGGTTGTCACTACAGCTGGTGCCAGACATTTGAATCTGCGGTTCTTGGGGTATCTGCCTAGGCCCCTGATCCAGTTTTGTTTTGAGGATCCAACCTGGCCCAGAGAGTGAATCCTTCTGGTTACAGATTGAAGCTTCTTTGGGAATTGAGTGGAATTCAGAGTCACTTCTCTGATCTTCTTTTCATACTTATTTTTAAAATTTAAAACACAATTCTGTTATGCCTGGTTATTTACAATAATTTCCTTCTCTTTGAAACAATTTCCGAAAGTATTAGGAAATCCTATGAAATGTTTCATCTGTGGCCTTTGTTATTATTAATATTTAAAACAAATATTCGCAAATGTAATTCTTCTGTTTTAGAAGAAAAGCTATGTGAGAAAGAATAGACAGAGGGAAGATCAGGCCTCTGGTTTTTGACAATATAGGTACTGTACGCACATTTCTGCCAAACGCAAGATGGTGAATTACTGTAACTTAGCTCTGCCAACTGCCCAGTTTCTAGAATCTAGACTGTTGCATATTTCATGAGTTGGCCTTTGAAGTCAATACCTTATCTCTGGCTATTCCAGGGAAATCCCAAACTACTGGAAATTTTAGCATGCATCAAAGGCTTACAATTTATAAGCAAGTTTCATTTAAAATAACTCGTGTATTCCATCTATTTAAAACAGGCAAATACAGAGAAAATGAAACTACATTTTAGCTATTTCATGTGTTTATAGGATAGTTCAACTATTTCCTCAGACTAGGGAATTTTGATGATTCAAATTCATTTCCATTAAACAATGAAACTAGAATTCAAATAATTTTTATTAATTGTGTACCACGTACTAGGCACTATGAGGGAGATTAAAGAGATATGCAATTATGCTACCAAGAACTGGATGCCAGGCATTTTTTTTTTTTAAGACGGGGTTTCATCATGTTGGTCAGGCTGGTCTCAAACTCCCGACCTCAGGTGATCCACCCGCCTTGGCCTCCAAAGTGCTGGGATTACAGGCATGAGCCACCACGCCAGGCCGATGCCAGGCATTTTAAAAAACATAGTCTCTAAAAGTCAAAATCATCCTGGTAACTATGTGTTATTTTCTCAGTTTTACAGACAAGTAAATTGAGGCTCAGAAAAGTTTGACAATTATTTGAATTCACACACAGCTTATTAAATGTAAAACCATTGTTTAAATCCAGCTGCTGATTCCAAAGCTACCACTCTTTGAACTGCTTTCATAATTCACTATCTTCTTAAAGTTTGGGGTCTCTTTTTAAAATTTTAGTTGTGTGTATGTGGTTTTTAAAATTTTGTTCTGCTTGCTTGGTTTTTGAGACAGGGTCTTGCTCTGTTGCCCTTGCTGGAGTGCAGTGATGTGATCATGACTCACTACAGCCTCAACCTCCCAGGCTCAAGGGATCCTCCCACCTCAGCTTCCGGAGCAGCTGAGACTACAGGCGCAAGTCACCATGCTGGCCTATTTGTAGAGATTGGGTTTTGCTATGTTACTCAAGCTGGTCTCAAACTCTTGGGCTCAATTAATCGGCCTGCTTCAGCCTCCGAAAGTGCTGGGATCACAGGCATGAGCCACCATGCCCAGCCTGTGTGTCATTCCTTTTAGGAACTGTGAAGTCTTTCGGTGAAAGTTTATTGTCCAATGGTTAAATTGTAACCTGACTTCTTTAGGGAGCTTCTCCCTGAAAGTAACATTAACAATATTTGGACACTGCTTTAAGCATTTTTTAGACGGTGGGACTTGCAAAACAATAATATGAAAGTTTAAGCCCCTCTGCTTTGAGATGTTGTTTCCAGTTTTCTATCTAACCAAAATACAGAACACTTGTTGAGTGCATAACCTGTTTGGTTATTTTGAACAAATTAACTGAATCAATTTAAAAAGCAAAAAAAACCACACCTATTAGAATGGCTAGAACTCCTCACCCCACCCCACAAAAAAATGATAGTATTAAATGTTAGCACAGATGTGAAGCAACAGGAACTGTCATTCATTGCTAGTGAGACTGCAAAATGGTGCAGCCACTTTGGAAGACAATTTGGAAGTTTTCTTACAAACCCAAACCTAGTCTTACCATATGATCCTAGGTATTTACCCAAACGAGTCGAAAATATGTGCACACAAAAAACTCCACACCAATGTTTATATATGTTTAGACATAATTTGCCAAAACTGGAAGAAATCAAGATGTCCTTAAAATGGTAAATAGATAAATATACTGTGGTACATCCAGTGATAATGGGCTAGTAAGACTCAAAAAGACATGAAGGTTACAACTGATACCACAGAAATAGAAAGATCGTAAGACTCTACTATAAACAATTATACACCCACAAATTGGGTAACCTAGAAAAAATAAATAAGCAACTAGAAACAGACAACCTACCAAAACTAAATCACGAAGAAACAAAATCTGAAGAGACCAACTATGGTGAGAAGAATGAATAGTAATAAAAAGACTCAATGAGAAAAGTACAGGACCAGATGGCTTCACTGGTGAGTTCTACTAAATATTTAAAGAAGAACTCCAATCTTTCACTTCTAATTTAACGTCAGTCTTTCTCAAACTCTTCCAGAAAGTTGAAGAGGAGAGAACACTTCCAAACACATTTTATGAGCCCAGCATTATCCTCATACCAAAGCCAGATAAGGATACCACAAGAAAAGAAACTTATAGGCCAATATCCCCAATAAATATAAATGCAAAAATCCTCAACAAAATACTAGCAAACTGAATTCAACAGCACATTAAAGATATCATACACCATTATCAAGGGGGATTTATTCCTTGAATGCAAGGATAGTTCAACATATGCAACTAAATAAATATGATACACCACACTGACAAAATGAAAGACAAACACCATATGGTCATCTCAGTAACTGCAGAAAAACATTTGACAAAATTCAACATCCTTTCATGATAAAAACTCTCAATAAATTAGATACAGAAGGAATGTTCCTCAACACAATAAAGGCCATGTATCACAAGCCCACAGCTAACATTATACTCAATGATGAAGGCTGAAAGCTGGCTGAACATGGTGGCTCACAACTGTAATTCCAACACTTTGAGAGGTCGATGTGGGAAGATCGCTTGAGGCCAGGAGTTTGAGACCAGCCTGGCCAACACAGTGCGACCTGTCTCTAAAAAAAATAAAATAAAATAAAATAAAAAATTAGCTATGTGTAGTGGCACACAGCTATAGTCCCAGTTACTCAGGAGGCTGAGAGAAGAGGATCACTTGAGCCCAGAGTTCAAGGCTATGATGAGTTATGATCATGCCACTGCACGCTAGACTGGGCAACAGAGCAAGACCTTGTCTAAAAAAAAAAAAAAAAAAAGAGGAAAAGCTGAAGTCAGGAACAAGACAAGAGTGCTCACTTTTATTTAAGACAGTACTGAAAGTCCTAGCTGGGGCAGAAAAAGAAATAAAAAGCATTCAAATCAGATAGGAAGAAGTAAATTGTATATTTGCAGACAACATGATCTTATATATAAAAACCCTGTACACTCCACCAAAAAATTTAGAATAAGCACATTCAGTAAAATTAAAGAATATAATATCAACATGCAAAAATCAGTTGCATTTCCATATATGAATAACAAGCTATCTGAAATGAAGTCAACCTCATTGACAGCAGCATCAAAACAATAAAACACTTAGCAATTAATTTAGCCAAGAACGTGAAAGACCTATACACTAAAACTATAAAACACTGATGAAAGAAATTGAAGACAGAAATAAATAAAAATACATCCTATGTTCATGGTTTGGAAGAATTAATATTGTTAAAATGTCTGTACTACCCAGAGTAATCTATAAACTCAATACATTTTCTATCAAATTCCAATGGCGTTTTTCACAGAAATAGAAAAAAATCCTAAAATTCACATGGAAGTACAAAAGGCCCCAAATAGGCCAGGCACCATGGCTCAAGCCTATAATCTCAGCACTTGGGGAGGCTAAGGTGGGTGGATCACTTGAGGTCAGGAGTCTGTGACCAGCCAGGCCAACATGGTGAAACCCCATCTCTACTAAAAATACAAAACTTAACCAGGCATGGTGGTGGGCATCTGTAATCCCAGCTACTTGGGAGGCTAGGGCATGATAATTGCTTGAACCTAGGAGGCAGAGGGTGCAGTAAGCCAAGATTGCACCATTGCACTCCAGCCTGGCAGACAGAGTAAGACTCCATCTCAAAAAAAAAAAAAAAAAAAAAAAAAAAAGGTCAGGCGCGGTAGCTCATGCCTATAATCCCAGCACTTTGGGAGGCCAAGGCTGGCGAATCACCTGAGATCAGGAGTTCGAGACCAGCCTGACTGACATGGAGAAACCCCATCTCTACTTAAAATACAAAATTATCTGGGTGTGGCAGTGCATGCCTGTAGTTCGAGCTACTTGGGAGGCTGAGTCAGGAGAATCACCTGAACCCGGAAGGCAGAGGTTGTGGTGAGCTGAGATCATGCCATTGCATTCCAGCCTGGGCAACAAGAGTGAAACTCCATCTCAAAAAGAAAAAAACAAAAAAACTAAAGACCCAAAGAGCCTAAGCAATCTTTTTTTTTTTTTTTTTTTTTTGAGATGGGAGTCTCTCTCTGTCACCAGGCTAGAGTGCAGGGGCACAATCTCAGCTCCCACATCCAAGCAATTCTCCTGCCTCAGCCTCCCAAGTAGCTGGGACTACTGGCGTGCACCACCATGCCCAGCTAATTTTTGTATTTTTAGTGGAGACAGGGTTTCACCATGTTGGCCAGGAAGGTCTCAATCTCTTGACCTCGTGATCTGCCAGTTTTGGCCTCCCAAAGTGCTGGGGTTACAGGTATAAGCCACTGCACCCAGCCTAAAGCAACTTTGAGAAAAAAGAACAAACATGGGAGTGTCACATTTTCTGATTTCAAGCTATATTACAAAGCTGCAGTAATCAGAATGGTATGGTACCAGCATAAAATCACACATATAGACCAATGTAACAGAATAGCCCAGAAATGAGTCCATGTGTAGTAATTTTTGATGAGTCCATGTCAGGTAATTTTTGATGAGAGCAGCAAAAATATTCAATGGGGAAAAGATAGTATCTTTAATAAATTGTTGTGGAAAGACTGATTATTAGACCCATATCTTATACTGCTCAAAAAAATTAATTCCAAACGGATTAAAGACTTAAATGTAATACCTGAAACTATAAAACTACTAGAAGAAAATGTAAAAAAAGTATCCTTGACATTGTTCTTCCTAAAGTCAGGAACAAGACAAGAGTGCTACTTCTATTTAAGATAGTACTGAAAGTCCTAGCTGGGGCAGAAAAAGAAATATTTTTGGAAATGGCACCAAAGCCATTTTTTAGAAATGGCATCAAAAGCAAAAACAAACAAGTGGGATTCCATCAAACTTAGAAGCTTCTGCAAAGCAAAGGAAACAATCAACAAAATGAAAAGGCAACTTATGGAATGGGAGAAAATATGTGCAAACCATGTCTCTGATAAGGGGTTAATATCCAAAATATGTAAGAAATTCATATAACTCAACAGCAATAAATAAATAAATAATAGGTAAAAGACCTCAATAAATAAATAAATAACAGCAATAAATAAATAAATAATAGGTAAAGGACCTCAATAGACATTTTTCCAAAGAAGACGTACAAATGGCTAACAGGTACATGAAAAGGTGTTCACTGCTATCATCAGGGAAATGCAAATCAAAACCACAATGAGATAATCACCTCACAGCTGTTAGAATGGCTATTACCAAAAAGACAAGTGATAACAAGTATTGGCCAGAATATGAAGAAAAGGGAACCCCTGTGCACTGTTAGAATGTAAATTGGTATAGCCATATGGAAAACAGTAGGGAGGTTCCTCCAAAAATTAAAAATGTAATTACCATATGATCCAGCAATCCCATTTCTAGGTATATATTGAAGGAAATAAAATCAGTATCTCAAAAGAGATGTCTGCTATCCCATGTTCACGGCAGCAGTATTAACAACAGCTAAAACGCAGAAACAATGTAAGTGTCCACTGACAAAGGAATGGATAAAGAAAATGCAGCATATGTACACAATGAAATATTATCCATCCATAAAAGAAGGAAATTCTGCCATTTGTAACAACATGGATAAAAATGGGAGGCTTACACTAAGTGAAATAAGTCAGAAAGAAACAGACAAATGTTGTCTCATCTCACTTATGCATGGAATCTAAAAAAGTTGTACTCATAGAAACAGAGAATACAGTGATTGGGGGCTGAAGGGGGAGGAAATTGGGGAGAAGGTGGTCAAAGGGTACAAACTTTCAGTTATAAGATGACTAAGCTCTGGGGATCTAATGTACACAGTGGTGATTCTAGTTAACAATACTGTATTTTATAACTGAATTTGCTAAGAGAGTAGATCTTACGTGTTCTCACTACACACATAAAAATGGTAACTATCTGAGGTGATAGATGTGTCAACTCATTTGATTGTGATAATCATTTCACAATATATAGATATATCACATTAAAAAAAAAAGGCATGGAGGAAACTTAAATGCATACTGCTTAGTGAAAGAAGCCAATTTGAAAAGGCAATATATCACATAATGCCAACAACAGGATATTTTGAAAAGGCAAAACTATGAAGACAGCAAAAAGAGCAGTGGTTGCCAGGGGTGTGGGAGGAGGACAGACAGAGGGATGAAGAACTGGAGCACAGGGGGTTGAAACTGTTCTGTGTGATACTGTAATGGTGGATATATGACATTATACATTTGGCAAAACCTGCAGAATCTACAACATGAAGTGAACCCTAAACTACAGACCTTTGTTAATAATGATGGATTAATCTGAGTTATCCATTTGTGACACACATACCACACTAATGCAAGGTGTTAATAATGGATTATCTGCTCAGTCCTCTGTAAACTTAAACTGCTCTTTAAAAAAGCCCATTAATTTTTTAAAAATCAAAAGAAATGTAAAAACAGTCAGTGAGGTTGGTTGTCAAACTGGTCAGTGAAAAAGTTAATGCAACATTTAATGAGAGGAATGTGGGTTCTCAGAAACAATCTAATCCCATTGTAACTAGAACTGTCTGCTATGAGACCCTATCAGAAGCAGTATAGTCTCCATGCACTTAGCAACAATAGTTGAAGTCTACACTGATGTATACTGTGGGCAGATTTATAGATAAGGAAGATAACGCTACTTATTGTTATGTGAGTACTTGTTTTTTGTTTGAGACAGTCTGTTTGAGACAGTCTTACTCTGTTGCCCAGGCTGGAGTACAGTGGTGTGATCTCAGCTCACCCCAACCTCTGCCTCCTCGGTTCAAGTGATTCCTGTGTCTCAGCCTTTGGAGTAGTTGCGATTACTGGCATGCGCCATCATACCAGGCTAATTTTTGTATTTTTAGTAGAAACGGGGTTTCACCATGTTGGCCAGGCTGGTCTCGAACTCCTGACCTCAGGTGATCCATCCACTTAGGCCTCCCAATATATGAATACTTTAAAACCAATGATCTTGTTTTATTTTCACAAAACTTATTCTTTCTGAACTTTAAGTCTCATTAAGATTTTATCCAACTGGTAAAAGTAGACTAGAATACCCATAAAAAAAATGAAGACAAAAATAATTATGTCACTCCAACACTAACCAGAGTTTTTACAGAGGAGACAGACTGCCCTGCATTTTGTTATTTATGCTCCTTAACCTTTTCATTCTACACATCTGTGCAGGTCAGCTCCTTGCTTCATATTAACTTTCAAATAGTGCTCAGAAGCTTTCAATCTGACCTTTCCGAGGCCAGCAGGAGGAGACCAGGGAGCTTAAGGCATTCCCAAATCCTAGGTTCTGTGTCTAGAATTCTTGCTTTGAATTTTATAAAGCTACTATTCATACACCTGTGATAATAAATTAAAATACAGCAAGATACTCATTATAAATAATGGTTTTAATCCTAGATGGGTTACAGTGAGGGGATCAGGTTTTTTCAGTCTTCACTTTCTATAGAACACAGACTCAAAGAAAACATAGATGCTGTCAAAGGCTAGAACTCAAGTTTTATGATATCTAATTCAGTGTTCTTTTCATAAAAATGTGCAATCTTTATATGCTCTAAATGCCTTACAGGTATCCTATCCTGAAGGTAAGGAGTGGGTGTGTCCTGTTATGGGTGACAATATATCCAAATCACTTATAACACTACCTGACACGAAGTATACTCTAAGTGAGGGGTCAGTAAACTTCCGTAGAGCCAGAGTAAACATTTTAGGCTTTGTGGGCCATAAGGTTTCTGTTGTAACTCATCAAAGCTGCCTTGGCAGCATGAAAAGAGTCATAAAAATGGGCGTGACTGGGTTCCAATAAAATTTTACGGACACTGAATCTGAATTTTACATAATGTTCACATATCATGAAATAGTCTTCTGATTTTTTTCAACCATAAAAAATGTAAAAATGGGTGTACAAAAACAGGCCGTGGGCTGGGCCTTTGAGGCATAGTTTGTTTTATGTAATTAGTAGATATTATTATGATGTCTATATCTTTCTAGAAATTATTTTTAATGGCTGCTTCGAACAAGATTGTTTGGATGTTCTATAATTTACTTAGTCCCCCATGGTTAGAATTTAGGCTATTCTCCATATTCATTATTATGAGTCACCCTGCAGTGAACATCCGTGTAGTTAAGTCTTTATGCGCACTTAGTATTATAGCCACACCTTAAAATGCATTTAGCGGTAGCTATCAAAACGGCTGGTAGGGGCGTGATGGCACGTGCCTGTAATCTGAGCTACTCAGGAGGCTGAGGCAGAAGAATCGCTTGAACACAGGAGGAGGAGGTTGCAGTGAGCTGAGATCGCGCCACTGCACTCCAGCCTGTGCAACAAGAGCGAAATTCCCTCTCAAAAAACAAAACAACAATCAAAAAGGCTGACAGAGCATCTAGAAAGAAACAGACTCTAAAGAAGTAACCTTGAAAAGTAATCTTTTATGGTTATAGGAAAGTTCAGAGATATTAGAGAAGGAGCTTTATAAATACTATATATATATATATATATGCACACATACAGACACACGCAAATATAAAACTTAGTCCCAAACACCATTTTAATATCTTTATATATGATTAACACCATTTAGTCCTCAAAACAATACTATGAGGTGCAGGTACCACCATCGTCATCATCCCCATGTACCAAAGAGGAAACTGAAGCACAGAAAGCCTAAGTAACTTCTCCAAGGTCGCACAGAAAACTGGTAGGAAAGGGAGGATTCAAACCCAGCTTGTGTGACATCAAGACCCGTGCTCTTTCATAGCAGGCTGCACCACCTCTTCACCAGAGACTTGCCCAGTGTGCACCTCCAGGCACTCTTTATAACGTACCTTCACGCAATTGGTGGGGGTCTTTTTTATAGTGAGATCACATTTCGCATCCATGAATGACCTCAAACTCTAATAACTGGTGCCAATTTTATCTCGAAATGAGACACTTTTTGGTGGAAACTGGATACCCATCTAATCTTCCTCTTTTGACCTACAAGACACACCCCCCACCAAAGCCAATTCTTCATTAACTTTCCCTGTTTTCTTACTCAAAATAGTGGTCCAGTAATCAGTAAAGGTTGATTGGAACATACTCTCATATCTTATTTTCAAAACTCTGGTTCCCACATCTACATTCAGGTGGTGCTTTGCCTACAGTGGAGGGCCCTGCACCGCCTGGGATTGCCAGTTTCGGGTTTAAGTACCCTTCTTTTTGAAAACAAAAACAGTGACACGTGTCAGAAGTCCCTCCCGCGCTGCCTCTTTTCCCGCCTCCTCCTCCGCAGCAGGAGGCCTGGCCCCCAGCGTCCTGCACCCGGGCGGCCCAAACGTTCCACCTCGCCCGCCAGACTTGGACGGGAACTCGCGCGCTCTCCGAGCCATTCCCCGCTTGTGCTGAGTTACGGGCGAATCTCCCAAAAAGGAGATATGCGAGTGGGTCGTCCAACTCTGAGGAGAAACGAGGATTCCCGTTCTCATCTCCTCTGATTTCTCTCCCTACCCAGGACCCCACTTCTCGAATACTCCCCGTGGGGAGGAACGACGAATGCCGCCGGTCCCACGAAGCCGCCCGCTTCCCACTCATGCCCAAAGAAGGATAGACTCTTGTAGAGGGGGAACAAGAAAATAAATAAGCGGGCGTTTCAAACCGAGTCCTCGGGTGTGCAGACCGGGCGGGGAGAAGCGAGCCGGGCGGGTAGTCCGGGACCGGCGCGGGGCTCCGCCCGCCGGGGGGCGCGGGGCGGCGGGCGCGTGCGCGTGCGCGGTGCAACCCCAGCTCTGGCCGCCGCCGCCGCCCGCCGCCGTCGCGATGCCTATTTTAGTCAAAGCGGCTGCGGGCGTGGGGACCCGGCCTGGGCTGCGGAGCTTCCGGACCCGCCGACCCGCCGAGGAGCGCGCGTCGGACGCCCGTCGAGCCGCTGAGCCCGTGTCCCCCGCGTCCCGCGCCCCGAAGCTGTCGCTCC
This sequence comes from Cacajao melanocephalus, assembly GCA_963573385.1. Classification (NCBI taxonomy): domain Eukaryota; kingdom Metazoa; phylum Chordata; class Mammalia; order Primates; family Pitheciidae; genus Cacajao; species Cacajao melanocephalus. The sequence continues at coordinate 14,430 of CAUYLG010066264.1, forward strand.
GAACTTTGGTCGGTGCAGCCCAGGCTCCCCGCGAGGACCCGCCAGGTAAGGATGGGACGCGCCGCTGCCGCTTGCTGTCCCCCCGCGCCGGGCTGTGTGCGGCCTCGCGCTCCCGTGGCTAAATCGGGAAGCGAAAGTTGGATCTCGGCCCCTCGGGGAGCAACTTTGCCGGCCCCGGCGGCGACTGCCTGTTCTCCGCGCCCGGGGGCGCCGCCCTCTGCCCCTCCTCGCTGGCCGCGCCCTCGGGGGACTCTCGGCCTTTGGAGGCCGCCCTTCTCACCGGGTCTGGGCGCCGCGGCCATGGAGACCCTCAAGGATCGGCGGCTGCCGCTAGGTCAGGCAGCCCCAGCGTCCCCGGGCCCTCGGCCCCACCGAGTGCCGGCTCCCGCGCTCTGCGGCGAGCAAGCCCCTTGGTGAGATCGGCCTCTGCTCTCTCCGCCCGGCCCCCGGGGTCCCTCCTCGCCCCCTGTAGAGCCGCTGCGTCCCGCGCGGAGGCTGCGTGCAGCCGGGCGCACAGTGTCGCCCACCCGGTCCCCGATCCGACTGTGGGGTGGGTCACGGGGCTCACTCCTCACCCCCGCGGCCCGAGAGCTCCTGGCCTAGGAGGACTGTTGCCGCGGACCCTCCTCCTAAGGAGCGAGGTCAGAGGGCCTTGGGAGAGGGCAAATGGCTGGGGACCTGAGATCCGCGCCACCCATCCGCAGCCTCCTTTCCCGAGCCTTTGGGAACGGGTTGTTGGCCAGACAAGTCCCAGAAACTGCCTGCTTTGAAGCATGAATAAGTGCGAAGAGACTCTAAGCAATGTAATGCCATTTGCCATTCGGAAGATGTGCAAAGATTCAGTTAGAATTAGAGAATGAATTAAGCCGATTAGCAAGACTTGCTCGTTGCAGTTATCTTTTTCCTTTTTTTAGTTTGGTAAAGGTTTAATGTAAGTTTCAACATTTAGCTATTTAGCCCTGCAATCCCCTTTTTGAAAACCAATAAACAGAACTTTACTAGTACAGGTAATTTAAGGACGTCAACTTTGATGACCTGATGAGGGAAAGATAATTTATCTTGATTTAGTCAAAATTAATCTGAAAGTTTACCAATTTACCAGTCTAACCTTTCTCATTCCACCTATTCTCTGTATAAGGATGGTTCAGTGTAAGCCGCTAAACGATTAAGTGGACATCAAAATAAACTGATCTGATCAATATTTTTGACAATAGGTAACTGGCATTTCACAATAGACAATTATATTGATACATAGATACATCTGTATGCCTTTACATATATCTATATAGATATATATCTCTAATAAGGTGTGGTGCTTCAAAACATGTTTAGGATGATCCTACCCTCTAAAACTTGCTAATAATATTTTCTGGTTCTTGGATCAGTAATTGTAGTTTTCCTGTCATTTTTCTTGGACCAGAAATTGGTACTTTTCATGTCATTTTAAGAACTTCTAAAAACCTGATACTGAATTATAGTGGATTAGTAGACAATACAGGTGAAATTGGGTGAATTGGGGGGGAATATGGATTGATTGATTGATTATATAAACATATATTAGAACCAGAGGCTATTAAAACTTTAAAGAGTTTTAAAGACGATCTAGTCCAGCTGCCCCATTCCGAGGAAGAAACAGACCCGAGGAGCAGAAATGACTTTCCCTGGCTTATGTGGCTCCCTGGTGGCTTGTGGTATAGAACTTGACTCAGCCTCAGGAAGGCTAGGCACTCTCCTATCTTTATTACTGAGATCTGGGGGGACTGCACAGTCTAAAAGTGTTTGTCATGTTGAGATTCTTTCAGAGTGGCTTTCCTCTCTGCTTCAGTGGCCTTCTCTACAGAGGCTAAGCCTTGGAAGTACATGAATAAACATTGTTCCTGCCTCATAGAGGACAAAGGGTAGTTAGGACAAACAGGACAGTGGGAGTGTAGGTACATTCTATGGTGCTGTCGAAATGGTAGTTATTATTAACCTGTGCAATGCTAGGGTAGGTGATGTTAGGGTATGAGTGATAGAGGACACTTTATATTGTTCTCTCTCCTGCAGAAGTTGGGAGATTCATTCTCATTCGGTCCTGAAAAACAAACTTTGTATAAATAGAGTTATTAAAATAATGACCTTCCCCCCATCCTGATAGGCTTATATATTTACTGATTTCAGACATTTGGAAAACAGGTGAATTTTTGTTTCTTTCGTTTTTGTAGCAAATCAATATCTAAGTCAACTATCACTATTATATTTATGAGCTATTTCAGAACTATGTAAAAAGATCTTCAGTTGATTTGATCATTTCATTCACAATTTGTAAACTGGTGTGTGTGTGTGTTTTTTTAAATCAGCTTTAAGGTATGGAATTCTTTCAGATTTGTCCATTAACATCCTTTCAAAATACCCATTTTGTACCAATTAATTATTCTACTACCTAAAACCTTTACTTTAGTATATTGAGAACAAGCAGTAGAAAAGTAAGATTAATTGCATGACCTTATTTTGAAAGAAATACATATTTCTAAATTTAAATGTATTTAGGGTCCCCATTTGGAATTTTCCTAAAACAGAATAAATCATATATTTGGTAAACCTACATAGTGTTTGGCAAGGACCAAATTTGTGTAAATAATAATAGAGTTCTTTGTAAGGACCAGAGACAGGTAACATGGGAAATGGTTTTATATAAGCATGCGTAAAATGTGTATTCTTTAAATGTACTTGCTATGGATTTTGATATGTATAAGTAAACTAGAAGTTTACTGCTTTTTAATTTGTGATATGCTACAAACTAGAATTATTATGGAAATAAAGTAGAGATTTAAATTAGACAAAGAGAGTTTCATGTTGTATCTCTCTGTGTATATATAAATGTTTAATGTATATGGCTATATATTATTTGCATATATGATAATGTATTATGTGTGTATGATACAGTGATTTAATGGTGGTATAAAAATAGAGACTTCTAAATATCCTAATCCTTCAAATACATGTGAGAGTATTAATATTTTTTAAATATTCAAATAATTAGTTTTCTAGTTATTTTCCTGTGTTTGGATTCAGTCACCAGTGGGAATATGATGGAAGACTAGACTAAATAACTTTGTAATTACTGTGGTTTATGAACATTGGTGATTGTCTTAAAGACTAATTAATTCCCTCATTCCTCCCTTCCCTACAAGTCTGTATATGTATATATATGCCTGTGAGGGAATAGTTGTGCACTATGCTCAGTATATATTTTATTTCATGTAATCGTAAGGCAAATGAGATATTATTATTATCCTTTAACAGGTAAGGACCTGAATACATTTAATATTTGACAGAGTTGGGATTTGAATCTGGATCTGTCTAATTCATAAGTACTAGAGAACTCTATTTAATTCACAGAAATAATTTTGGTGTAATATCTGTGGGGTTAATAAGCTACAGTTGCCATTTTTATGATTTTACTTTTGTTTACTTGTTTTTACAGGAATTTTCAAAATGAATTATACAGAGTCCAGGCCATTGATGGAATCAACTGCCATAGGTTTTACACCTGAGTTAGAAAGTATCATACCTGTGCCTTCCAATGAGACCACTTGTGAAAACTGGAGAGAGATACATCATCTGGTTTTTCATGTAGCAAATATTTGTTTTGCAGTTGGGTTGGTTATTCCAACTACTCTTCACCTTCATATGATATTTCTTAGGGGAATGTTAACTCTAGGTAAGATACCTAACTAATATTTTATGTAACTTTTCTGTAACTGACATCAGATGGGCTTTGCACTGAGGACTTCAGGATATTCTTTGTCAGGTCCATAGCAAGCCAAAAAACGTTAAGTCTTCGTTAGTGAATTAGCAGTATATCAGTTAGCTTAGCGCGTAGACCTTCATATGCCATATCTCTCCCTTACTTACTTTGTTTATGTGTGCTTTCACATGTTGTTTGGGTTTTCCAGATATCAGAAAATTCATTCATATGTAAGGGTATGAACTTTAGAGCTAAATTATGTGATTTGAAAACTGGTTCTACTACTTGCTAACTATGTAACTTGGGCAAGTAATTTAATCTTTCTACTGCCTCAGTTTCCTTATTTATCAGATAAGGGTAAAAATAATACCACCTCCCAAAGTTGTTGTGAATTAAATGTGTGACATATATATTTTTTAACTTGGAATATTGCCTGCAGGTAGTAAGTACTGTGTAGTTTTAACTATTACTACTTGAAAAGATATTTGCTGTGGGCAGTAAAGAAACATTGGGAACAAAAACAATTACCTAGATACAATAGTTCAAATAAAACTATTTTTTTTTTGGTCCCTGTAACCGTGATGAAGCAAGTTAAATTGATTCACATCAGAATATTAAGAATCTGTTACTTTAGCCAGTGATTCTTGACACATTACTCTCTATATGATTATTTCCTTGATGACTCATTTGTTCAGGTCATTTTTGAGTACCTGTGATGTGTCAGACGAAGACTGAGGAAGGCTGACTTCATCCTTGAGAAAGACACTGTAGTGGGGGCTGGCAGAGAAACCGATGGGCAATCCCAGTATGGCGTATCGGATACTGGGAAGCAGGTGTGCACCCATTGTCCAGGGGGACATGGAAAAGGTGATAGGCTCAGTAGGAAGGCAGAGCAAGGTCCCTCTGAGGAGGTGACATGGGACCTGGATTTTGGAAGGTGAGCAGGATTTCTCTGAGTGAACGTGTGCAATATCCAAGCAAAGAGCACGGAAGATGAGGAAATTGAGCTTATTGGGGTGAACGTAGAATAGCGCATTGTGCTTAAAAATATATGATAAATAGGCTGGGCACAGTGGCTCATAGCTGTAATCCCAGCACTGTGGGAAGTTGAGGCAGGCAGATCACCTGAGGTCAGGAGTTCCAGACCAGCCTGGCCAACATGGTGAAACCTGTCTCTACTAAAAATACAGAAATTAGCCAGGCATGGTGGCAGGCATCTGTAATCCCAGCTACTTGGGAGGCTCAGACGGGAGAATCGCTTGAACCCAGGAGGCAGAGGTTGCGGTGAGATCGTGCCACTGCACTCCAGCCTGGCAACACAGTGAGACTCTGCCTCAAAAAAAAAAAAGTGATAAATGGCAAGGAAGAAGAGGCTGGAAGGTTAGGAGAAGCTTGGGGACCTCTGTGGTGTGTGACCTATGGGTAAGGTGAGGATTGCAATAGGAGAAGCAGGGAGTTGAATGGAAAAAAAAACAAAACACTCCATCCTATATAAAAAAACAAAAATCAATTATGAATTTTAAGACAGAGTTGTAGAGGTAGAGTGAACCAAAGATATTATCAAACCTAACACTTTATTCTGTAAATGTAGAAAGAGAAACCTAGGCCAGGCGTGGAGGCTAACACCTATAGTCCCAGCACTTTGGGAGGCTGAAGTGGGAGGATCTCTTGAAGCCAAGCGTTCAAAACCAGTCTGGACAATGTAGTGAGACCCTATGTCTACAAAAATTTTAAAGATTAGCTGGGCATGGTGGCATGTACCTGTGGTCCCAGCTATTTGGGAGGCTAAGGTGGGAGGACAGCTTGAGCCTGGGATGTTGAGGCTGCACTACATCATGATTCTACTGCTACACCCAAGCCTGTGTGACAGAGCAAGACCCTGTCTCAAAAAAAAAATGAAACCTAGACAAGTAAAATGACCCATCCAAAATTAAGATGGAGAAAAAATGGCCAAACCAGGACTGTAATTCAGGTCCTCCAATTTTTCTCCATCCTCCCATTATGTACCCTGTCTCCTTTAAATTTAAATATTTTTAATTGCTTCACTATTTGCTATGAAATATTACTTAAAGAATCTTTAAACTTTTACATTTTGGGCTTTATTGAGGTACCTCAAATCATTCTTATGAAATAAAAAATTGGAAGTGAGTAACTTTTAAAGTGGGAGGTTAGCTTTTGTGTGCATGCATGTGTCAGTGATCTACACCTTAATGATGTTTTATTTTAAATTAAATATATATACTGTATTAACTCTCCTACCATAAAATTGATCAAAAGAAACTGGGGATATTTTATATAAGGTAAGATAATTGATAAGAAAACGCAGGAAGATTCTCAGAGATGAATGGGTAATCACCAAGGGAAAGTTCAAATGGCTAAAACATTTTGGTAAAATATGCAGGCTCTCTGCTGGTAGTGACTTACTGTATTAGTTAAAGTAAATAGATAAATAAAATAAAATATACAGGCTCACCAGTAATCATGGAAATGCAAAATAAAATATAATACATAATTCCTCACTATCAAATTAGGAGTTTTCACATCTTATAATACAGCCATGCATTATATAATGAAAGTGTTCCCATAAGATTATAGTACCACATTTACCTTTTCCATATTTAGATATACAAATACTTACTATAGTGTTATAGTTGCCTGCAGTATTCAATATTCAGTACAGTAACAAGCTGTACTGTATTGGTTTATACCCTATGTCATAGTAGACTATGCCATCTGAGTTTATGTAAATATACTCTGTGGTGTTTGCAGAGCAACAAAATCATCTAAGAAAACATTTCTCAGAACGTATCCGTGTCATTAACCGACACTTGACTATGCTGACAACTTGATACTGGCATTTCTAACTAGTAGGATTGCAAATTTGTACAAACCTTTTGGGAAACAATTCTTCAATATTGTAAAATTACTATAAAGTTCATTCCCTAGATTCACCTTCGGACAATCCAGACTAAGTAAACAATCATAAATACAGAAAAATTTGTATTATAAAATTTTCCACTTGTCAGAAATTATACCCTCAAAATCTTGTCTTTCCAGCAATAGGGGGATGGCTAATAAATTATGGTTTAATCAGTTGCAGTCATTTAAAACTGTGCTTTCAAAGAGTTTAATGAAATGGGAAAATCACTGCAATTAGTTAAAAAGGAGATTTAAACATATTATATGTGCTAGGTTTGCCATCAGGTAAAACTGCATGAAAACTATAAGGCAGAATTAAATTATTTGATATTTAATGGCTTTCTTTAAGTAGTAGAATTATGGATTTTTCCCCTTTAAAAATATTTTTTGTACTTTGTATTTCTAGTATTTTTTAATATAGATTTTATGCAACAAAGCATATATTTGGGTTTTTTTGTTACTGGACAAAAACCAAAATGAAACAATGTGATAACTGGCTTAGGTAGTTCTAAAATGTGTTTGATTTTCAGTAATCCTCACATCCATGGATTCACTTTCTGTGGTCAACTATAGTCCAATAATATTAAATGGAAAACACCAAGAATAAAACAATTTATAAGTTTTAAATTGCAAGACATTCTGAATAGTGCGATTAAATCTTATACCTTCCTGCTGTATTCTGACTGGAATGTGAATCATCCCTTTGTCTAACTTATCCCCACTATCTGTGTTACCTACCCAGTAATCGCTGAGTAGCTGTCTTGGGTATCAGATCAATGAAACACAGTGTTCATAGAGTTGTGTGCTATCCATGGTTTCAGGCTTCCACTGGTCTTGTAAAGTATCACCTTCAAAAAATGGATGACTACTATATAGAGAGAGGATATCAAATTTATTAAGCTCCCTGCTTAAGCTCTTCTGGACATCTAACATGTTAACTATGCTCTTCAACAGGATGTACGCTTTATATCGTCTGGGCCACTCTCTACCGATGTGCCTTGGATATAATGATCTGGAACTCTGTGTTCTTGGGTGTCAACATTTTGCATTTGTCATATCTTTTATACAAGAAGAGACCGGTAATTACTAAAATTAATTAATAAGGAAGTGATTTTAAAGCTAAAACTTTGAAAGATACTTTGTTCAGACTTAAGAGTAAGACTCTACCATATTTAGTCCCTTTAATATCATTTCTCTGAAGATTAGGCTTTTTGTTTACATGTGCTTGAAAGTGAAACATTTTAGTGCCATGAAATTTGTTCTACAAATGAGTTTTTAAAACTTTTTAAATTATTAGCATATGAGAGAATGTGAATAATGTTCTCCTTTTTAAGTCATATTACTTGATTTTTTAATATTGATATTCAGATGTCACTTGGAAGTGTCATTTCCCATTTATAAAATTACAAGCGGGCAACTTTGTGTAAACATTCTAATGATTTACAAATAGTTCATGTTATTTTTTAACTATTATTTTTTCTAATACCCAAAATACTCATTTAAGGAAGTCACCATATTTGGTGGGTTGCTACCAAAACACCTATCTTTAACTTTTTCTTTTCAACTCTGATTTATCTTGTATTCCTTGATCATATCAAGAACAAAAATAGAGTAGGAAAACAGCAGAGCTCCTAGAAATCACTCTATATATTTACTGACTTTCCTAAGCACAAGCAAACATTCAGTAAAGTAAAAGATCCAATGCTTGCCTTAATCTTCTGTTTGGGGTCAGATTTGCATGTAGAATACTATTGGAAAACAAAACTATTGGAAAACAATTCATAGAAAATTATAATTTGAATGATAGGTGATATATAATAGGCATTCAACTATACTGTCATCTTGTCAAACATAGTGACTCAGTCTGTGTTGTTTTACTGTATTAGTCAGTTTTCTCTAGGTTATGCTATGTAATACATCTCAGTGATATGTAACAGCAAATGGGCTTTTTTTCTCACTCACTTTGTTTCTTGACTCTGGCAGCTGTGTGTCAGCTGTGATTCTGTTCTATGCATCTCATTCATTTCAGGGTTTATGCTGAAGCAGCAGGTTCTGTTTGGACCATGCATTCTCATAGCAGAGGGAAAAGTACTAGAGAGCAAATGAGAAACACCCAATGTCTCTTAAAACTTTTGCTCAAAAGGGACACATTGTTTCTGCTTACATTTCATTGGCTAAAAGAAGTGACATGGCCAAGTTTGATACTATGGGGCATGGGGTGGAATAAGGGGATGTGCAGTCCTCTTACAGAGGTTGGGAACAGCAAGTAATTGAGAACAATAATCTAACACAGTTGCTGCTGTATCTCATTTTCCTATCAACCATGATTGGCACACAGTAGATGCTCAAAAAAAACCTTTGATGAGTAGATGCTTTCAAAGAGGATAAGAATTAGGCCAGGTGTGGTGGCTCATGCCTGTAATCCCAACACTTTGGGAAGCCAAGGTGAACAGATCACCTGAGGTCAGGAGTTTGACACCAGCCTGACCAACATGGTGAAACCCTGTGTCTACTAAAAAATACAAAAATTAGCCAGCATGGTGGTGCACAGGTGTAGACCCAGCTACACAGGAGGCTGAGGCACAAGAATCGCTTGAACCCAGGAGGCGGAGGTTGCAGTGAGCCGAGCTCGTGCCACTGCACTCCAGCCTGAGTGACAGAGTGACACTCTTGTCTCAAAAAAAAAAAAAAAAGAGAAAAAGAATTAAGAGGGCTTCATGAGGCCAAGCACCATGGCTCATGCCTGTAATCCCAGCACTTTGGGAGGCCTAGGCTGGAAGATCACTTGAGATTAGGAGTTCGAGACCAGCCTGTGCAGCGTAACAAGACTCCATCTCTACAAAAAATTTAAAAATCAGCTGGGTATGGTAGCACACACCTGTAGTCCAAGCTTCCTGGGAGGATCGCTGGAACCCAGGAATTTGAGACTGCGGTGAGCTATGGTCACACCACTTTGCTCCAGCACAGGCAACAGAGTGAGACTCTGTCTCCAAAAAATAAATACATAAAGACGGCTTGATCTGAGAGTTATGGGATGAGCAGATTATGAATAAATCATACTAAATGGTCATTACTAGAGCTTTGGAGTGGAGGAGGTAGATAATAATAATAATTACATTTTCTGAATGTCAGAACTTGCTGGAACCCCAAAATATAAGGTTCAGAAGTTGCTGATGTGATCATAGCACCAAATAGGTAAATTACTTAGTATCTGTGCTTTTGTTTCTTCTCATACTATAAATTTACTTTTTTGAAAAATATAAATGCTGGGTTTTCCTCAAAATGAAACAGCAGGACAAGTTGGAGTATTGCAAATGCTAGTGTGACATCAGGTTGGAGCAGCTGTCATGATCTGGGCCTATAGGCTTCATGTCATGCCTGCCAGAGATACAGTGCAGTATGGTTTTCCATCTACCCAATTAGTGTGACTTCCAGAGACTAATTCTGGGCCCAAAGATGGGGCATGACCTGTGCTTTGGAGAATCTGACAACAGCAGTGATTAAGCCATTTTGCGTTTCTCTTCCTCCAGGAGCCAGCCTGATTTGCCAGTGGATTCTCCATTTTACAGAGTTCACTTTAGCTTAGGATGAAAATTCTACACTAAAACTCTTTTATACCCTTTTATTTTCCTTCACTTTGCTTGAGAGTATGTAAATATAAAGCAGTGATTGCAGCTGTGCATGTGTGTTTTTCTATATCAGTGCATTAAGTAATTACATGAAGATAAAATGCTTAAAGTATATGTCACTTTTATAAATTTATTTCCTCATCACTTCCAATTTTGTGTGTTTATTTTCTTGCTGCCATATTTAAAAGTTAGTATAATTTTTTTCTGTGTGAAGTAGGTTTCACAGAAAAGGTTTTCTGTTATTTATAGAAGGCACTAAGATTTGGAAGGTGAATGTTGTGACAACATTCAGAACCTAAACAGTTGCATTATAGCTCATAGGAAGAGGTTATGATCCATAGTGCAGATCTTCCTGTTATACAGTGAGTTCAGTTTAACTGCAGAAGTTTTTTATTTTTTGAGACAGAGTCTTACTCTTGCCCAGGTTGGAGTGCAGTGGTGCAATCCTAGTTGACTGCAGTCTGAAACTCCTGGGCTCAAATAATCCTCCCACCTCAACATCTGGAGTAGCCGGGACTATAGGTGCGCTCCACTGTGGCTGGCTAATTTTTTTTTTCTTTTTTTTTTTGTTTTTTCTTTTCTTTTGAGGCAGAGTTCACTCTTGTTGCCCAGGCTGGAATGCAGTGGTGCGATCTCAGCTCACTGTAACCTGTGCCTCTCAGGTTCAAGCAGTTCTCCTGCCTCAGCCTCCCAAGTAGCTGTGATTACAGGTGCATGCCACCACACGTGGGTAATTTTTTGTATTTTTAGTAGAGATGGAGTTTCACCATCTTGGTCAGGCTGGTCTCAAACCTCTTACCTCAGAAGATCCACCTACCTCGACCTCCCAAAGTGGTGGAATAACAGGTGTGACTACTGAAAGTGCTGGGTTTACAGGCATGACCACTACGCCTGGCTTTTTTTCTTTTTAAGTAGAGATAGAGCCTCAGTATGTTCCCCAGGCTGGTCCCAAACTCTTGGGCTCACATGATCCTCCCACCTCAGTCTCCCAAAGTACCAAAATTACAGGCATGAACCACTTCGCATGACCTAAATGTACGCTTTTAGCATCTAAAGTACAAACTTTTATCACCATTTACTCGCTGTGTAAGGTTCTATTGGCCTAAATACAGAAGGTTGATGGTATATATCAAAGATTTGTTTATTCTCAAAACCATATTTAGACCACAGAACTCAGTATGTTTGGGGTTGCTGCTGCATTGGTACAGCATCTAGTCATTGGTGCATTTCAGGTAAAGATTGAAAAGGAACTCAGTGGCGTCTACCGGCGATTGTTTGAACCACTCCATGTGCCTCCAGATTTGTTCAGAAGATTAACTGGACAGTTTTGCATGATCCAAACCTTGAAAAAGGGCCAGACTTATGCTGCAGAAGATAAAACCTCAGTTGATGACCGTCTGAGTATTCTCTTGAAGGGAAAGTAAGTGTTCTATGGAAATCAAAATGCCTAGTTTACCTTTCATCTTTTCATTGCCTCTGGGAAGGAAATGAATGGAAGGAAATGTTGCCAGTGAATTGAGGAAGCAGTCACAGGGTTCATTGTTGGTGAAATTTATGCTACAACTACACTTTTCAATGCTATAGAGCAACATATTAAAGCCAGGTTGAATGTACTGCTCTGAATCTTAATGCCAGGATTTTCAGTTGCAAGATTTTAACCATTTCTTACCTTTTATTAAAAATTAACGAGTCAAAATTGAAGTGGATTTAAATTAGACATTGAAATTCAAAAGGCTTATACATGCTTCAGAGTTTGGTTGTCTTGAATATCACAGAAGTACAACTTCTAGGAATGTCAGCCTTCTGGGGAGAGAGCCAGTTTCTGTTGTGCTGGCATTGTTATTAATGACACCTCTTTCCCTCTCGGAAGTGTCCCAGCTTGAGTAACAAATTATATAGTCACTTCCTTTATAAGCGCAATAATAACCACTAGACGACATATGTCTGGCTCAATACTGCACACTGCTTTTTTCAAATGTTAGTTTTTGAAATACTTGTGCCTAAAGAAGTGCTTTTAGTTATGTCCATCATCTGTGGAATTTTTTTAAAAACTTTACTACAAAACAAAATCACATAAGATGATAGCAGTTTTAAGGATTATCATGTTATTTATGAAATAGTGCCTTTATTAACATTAATTTCTGTTATCAGAATGAAGGTCTCCTATCGAGGACATTTTCTGCATAACATTTACCCCTGTGCCTTTATAGATTCTCCTGAATTTAGATCAACTCAGATGCACAAAGGTGAAAAATTCCAGGTATGTTTTCACATGATTTTTAAGGAGATTGAAACTAGTTTGTATCTCTCCCAAAATCCAAAGGATATTAATAGAAACACAGCTATGAGTTATTGGGGGGAAAAACAAGTTGCCATAGGGCATATGTAATATTACTCCATTTTTTAAAAAACTTAAAAAATAGTGTATATATGTACAGAAAATGTTCAGGAAGGATATATTTGAATTTTGTTATGTTATTTCTAGACTGTATTTGATTGCTTTTTTAACCTTTTTTTGCTAATTTGAATTTTTATAATTTTTTCCATACAAAGTATCTAATATTTTTGTTAGCAAAAAGGAAAATGTGAGTTGTAGATAATCAGTGTTCCTAAGTCGTGTAATTGATATTTATTGGGGAAAAACAGAAAACTGGGTTTACCTTAAGGAATTTAGTTAATTCTTATGGAAAAAAAAAATCGAATCACTAAACTCTTTTAGACTTAATGAATATGTTTAAGGGCAAAGAACGAAATTCTTTGTAATGGCAGTAATTTGAACATGGACTACTTAGTGTGATTCCTTCTGTGTTAAAACAGATTACTCCATTATGTGGCACTTTGTTCTGATTCTTTCTGTTAGTGTCCAGCCCTCCTATTTTATTCATTCACCTTGTTATTGGAAGAAAATTAACCAAGAATATAAATAGGTGAGAGGTTTTTTTTAGTCATAGCCTCTGGATTAAGCAGCAAGCTGTAAGGAGATATCCTGAGAACATGATTGCTTATGGGCAAGAAGGTAAATCTGTTGAGGTAGGAAATTGAAATGAAGAGGCTGTTACTACCTGATGGAGGAAAAAGATGTTCGTGTTTCTTGGTGACAGAATCTTAGAGTCTCATTTTGAGATGCTCTACCATTTGGGACGCCACAAAAGTGGAGATAAAAGAACATTTACAGACATACAGTTTAGTTTATATCATTTACCATGGTTTCAGCCCTGCCCTGCTCCCACCCTTCCTGAATAACTGGCCTGGGTAATCATGCAGCTTGTTAGTTTTGTACGTTTACTAAAAGATTGCATATAGATTCACTCTTATGCGACATTCTTCCCAAGCTGGCTCCTGGCTCCTCTGTTTACACTCTCACTTTGTTGTTGTGAGGGTTAGCTTTGCTGTGAGATTTATGTTCTTATTTTATCTTTAATCTCCACCATCTACAGACTGGTGCAGGGCCATATCTTTCTTCTCTCCTTCTTTCCTGTGACCTTTTTACAGTTTTTTGTTCCAAAGTCCAACGTTTATCTTTTGCCTGTATTTCTCTGTGTATAGTAGCAAGTGTTTTTTTTGTGATAACTATCTCATATAATCCTGAAGAGACTGGGATTTGAGGATGGGGTGGGAATTGAACCTCCTTTGTTTCCAGAATCAAGTGGTTCCCGAGAGGCCAGAAATACTAACATACGATCTTTTCCACTGATTATAATTAAGTTAAAAAAAAAAAGGAATTCCTCTCTCTAGCTACAGTTCTTTTTCTTCTTGGGGTCTAGGGATTGGATTTTGGTAGTTGAGAATTATACCCAATAATTACTACAAAGACTCCAAAATCGTGACCCAAATTTTGTAGTACTGTAGCTGGATGAAGAAAATGTATTCAGCTTTTCTTAGTACCAGTCAGCTTTTTTCTGCATAGAGTCTCGTGTGGGATTTCCTGATTGGTCAGTAGATTAAAACTAGCATCATCAAGCCTGTGTCCTGTACAACTAGAGCCATCAAAGTAAGCCCTTGGGAGAGATTGTACTTTGATTGTTTACAAAATGTTCCTGTTGGCAGATCCTCGAGAGTAATAAATAGCTGTTACACATCTGTGTAGGAGTATGTATATTGCTACTTACCTATGCAAGTTCCCAAATGAAAAATGTCACACTCTCCCAGAGCCAACTTCTCACTGCCTGTGCCAATGGCAGAGGATGCTTGAAATCAGCTGTCAGGTTTCTCCACCCTCACACTTTCTACCTACTAAGTTCGTCTTTCCCTAACTCTGGCCAATTATAAGTGTTTGATGAGGAGCTACTTCCTTTGATTTTTGTCTTTCTTTAAATTCGTTCTGTGGTCAGGGTGCTCATGAATTGTACAATAGGATGAAAAGGAAGAAAGAGAAGGCAAGTGGACTCAATGACTGTCCTTTGAGATTGCACAGCAGGTGTTGCTCAGGTAAATATATAGTAATTAGTATAGTGATAGAGCTGAGAAAACAGACTCTGAACTTACAGTTTGTTATCCCTAGGTACTTATAGTCATTCTGCTACTTAGAGCCCAGAGTTGCTATTTATAACTATTGATAGAATCTTGAGTATTACTATTAAAAAAGATAAAAGTAGGCTGGCATGATGGCTTATGCCTGTAATCCCAGCAGTTTGGGAGGCCGAGGCAGGTGGATCACCTGAGGTCAGGCGAGTGAGAACAGCCTGGCCAACATGGTGTAACTTTGTCTCTACTAAAAATACAAAAATCAGCTGGGCGTGGTGGCAGGTGTCTGTAATCCCAGCTACTCAGGAGGCTGGGGCAGGAGAAACGCTTGAACCCATGAGGCGGAGGTTGTGGTGAGCTGAGATCACGCCACTGTACTCCAGCCTGGATGACAGAGTGAGACTCTGTCTCAGAAAAAAAAAAAAAAAGATTAAAGTAGTGTTTTGCTTGGTTTCTTCTTCTTTATGTGGATGTTTTATGTTGAGCAAGCTTTACTGTTTACAAGCTTTGCTTTTGTGTTCTATCTCATGCTGCTGCCTTCCCATAGCCAATAGCATGTCCTGGTGTTGCAAAGCCCGAAAATCAAAGTTGTATTGACTTTAAGGGGAGAGGGATGTCTTGCTGGCATATATCCATGCTGTTGTAAAAGAAGTGAGCACTAAGTTTTAATGGTATTTAAAGAAAACATCATCTTAATATTAAGTAAATATTTTGGTGGAGCTGTGAAGCACTTGCCTCTGCCACTTTTGAATCTGTGTTATTTTAGTGCTTAGGAGAACTCTGTAAGCATCAGTTGAATCACCACTTCCAGGACGTTTTAGTGTTCTTGTGTATGAAATGCGATATGATGCGTGCAAAAAGTATTATTTCCTCAGGACAGTCAGCCAGCCCTCTTGCCAGACAGCGGTTTCTGATTCTAGCACATGAGGCAGATCCCTCAGACACCTCTGTTTCCAGCAGTGGAGTCAGTGTCTTCTCTTGGTGACAGGCTGTAGAATTGGTTTGGAATCTAAAGGGAGGAACTGATCCAGTGCCTTGTGGCCATCGTGGCAAACCTGTTTGCAAATGCTTAATCTAATGCTCAACCTGGAAGATGTCCTTTTATGTCTTCTGTTGCCATATTTACTTTTATTTCTTCAGTAAAATTCTTCACAAGGACTCACATAGTACTATTGAAGTACCTAATAAGAAGTAAATCTGTTTTATGGAAACTTCTAAAATTCTTGTATTGCTTTATAAGATATTCTCATAAAAAACACACTTTGCTTCACTGTCGTGACAGGAAGTCATTAAATAAAACTGTGTTTGGTAGAAATGAAGCATTAGGTATCAAGTAAAATGACCTCAGTCAGCACTCTAACTGGTGGCTTCTGACTGAATCCGTGTTTTTATGGGCCCGTAAGTTACCTCATATGTACTAAGTACAGCTTATTATTTGAATACTGTTACTAAATTTATATTCAATAATAACTTAATCAGATTGAAAGTAATTTTTTCTTTTTTTCTTTTTTCTTTTTATTCACCTGGGTGCAGGTGGGCTAAGGCAGAAAAGCGCGTTAGCTGAAGTAATTTTTTAATCATCAATAAAAAGTGAATTTGCTAAGGAAATTACAGTGTCATCGTAAAAGTTTCATTGCGTCAGTAGAAACTTGAGGTAATTCAGATGGTTGAAGAAAAGTTAACAGCCTTATGTATCATCTAAATATAATTTCTTCATCTCCTAGATGATTTCCATCTCCTCTTTTAATTCCTTCTCCCACTATTTTCCAGAGTCCCAGGTGACGTCTTTGCACAATGAAGAGACATTGGTCCTAACTCTCTTTAGCGCGTGGGTGTATGGCTGGGCTGTCATGAGTACCCCATGCTCACTTTTCTGTTACTACTGCTGTGGAATATTTTTCAGTTGCCTTCCATTTACGCACCCACCTCCTACTGTTTGTGGGAATTCCCCAGGGGCGGTTTGCTTATACTCCTCTTCTTGTAAATCTCGCCTTTTTTTTTTTTTTGCATCCTGTTTCTTTATTAGCAGCCTCCTCCACTAGAGTGTAGGCTTCATGACATGTATTTAGCCATTCTTTGTATGAGGTGCTCTTGATGGACAGCACAGCCAACCTTGCGGTCACTAGGCAGAAATACTTTCTATGTAATGGTCTCGATGAGTATCGGATGTATTGGGTAGATTTTGACCTGGTGGAAAAATACATTTGGGCTGAAAGTTAAAAGTGCTCACTCTATCACTAATGTTTCGTTTTGTTTTTTTTTTTTTTTTTTTTTGAGATGGAGTCTCACTCTGTCACCCAGGCTGGAGTGCAGTGGCGCAGTCTTGGCTCACTGCAGCCCCCACCTCCCAGGTTCAAGCAGTTGTCCTGCCTCAGCCTCCTCAATAGCTGGGATTACAAGCACCCACCACTACACCCGACTAATTTTTTGTATTTTTAGTAGAGATGGGGTTTTACCATGTTGGCCCAGGCTGCTCTTGAGTTCCTAGCCTCAAGTGATCCACCCACCTCACCCTCCCAAGTAGCTGGAACTATAGGTACATGCCACCATGCCTGGCTAATTTTTGTATGTTTTGTAGAGCCACTGTGCTACTAATTAAATGTGTGTTTGTGAGTAAGTTTTTTGATTGTTCTCATTTGGCATCTGAAAAATGGGGAAGAATATTACTTGTCTTATTTTGAAGGGACTTTCAAGGATCCACTTAAATGATAGATATGGAAGCACCTTAAAGTTTAAAAGTACGTACACAAAGTGAGTGGCATTATGTGCGACTGTCACCCACTAGTCATTCTCGGCCACTTCCCCCTGTTCTATAGTTGTCAAAACACTTACTGCCACCTGAAATTGTCATATTTCTTTATTGATTATCAGCCTTCTCCACTGGAATGTAAGCTTCACGGGCCAAGCATCTTTTCCTTGTTCACCATTGTAACCTCATACCTTGAAGAGTATCTAGCTATGTGTATCGAAAGAATGAATGAGATTTAGTGTTTCATCAAGTCTTAGATGCTGATGCATTTCTTAAAAACAAATGTGTTTGGTTTGGGGAATTCTCACTTTTGATATAATAAGCAAACACAAGCTTTTTTTCCTAGAGACATTGACCCAGACATTCTTAATTTGCTAATGATCAGATTTCAGCTTGTTGAAGAAGACAAACTGAGTTTTTCATTTTCTCTCTTGGTATACGTATATACCCCTTGTCCTCTGAAATGTGTTTAATTTTGTGACAAAGGGCACAGCTTCTTTGGAAACATTTGCTCTGAGGTCCAGACAGGACTGGATGTCAGTTTAACAAACTGTTTATTAGGACAGACATTGGTTTTTGCCTTCTGCAGTATTTGTGTTCATTTTTCGGTGTTTTTGTTTTTGTGATGAGGTCTTGCGCTGTCACCCAGGGGTCTCCTGCTACCACTGTATGATAGAGTATAGTGGTGTGATCATGGTTTGTTGCAGCCTTGACAACTTCCTGGGCTCAGGTGATCCTCCCACCTCAGCCTCCCAAGCAGCTGGGACTACAGGCATGTGCTACCATGGCCAGCTAATTTTTGTATGTTTTGTAGAGCCAGGATTTCCCCATGTTGTATGTTCATTTGTTTAAGTCCTTCATACAATAGTCATGCATTGAGCACCACTTCATGTTGGAAGTTAGGCGTTCAGACAGACATGAAGATACACAATCCCTGCCTGCACAGTGCTTAGAACTGGTAGATGTGTCAACCGATGAGCTTGGATTTAATGATAGGATTTAAGCCGTAATGAAGCTTGCAGGAGTGTTAACTGGTGGGAGAGAACTACATAGGAGGAAGGGCTTCCTGGCACTGAGTTGTGAGGGCATAGCACCTCACTCTGGTGAAGGGATTTATTTGAGGGATACATGAGCTCTGTGTCATATAGTTATAGTACCTTTCTGCTTTCCTGCGTACAATACTGAAGGAAAGGGGACATGATTTCTAGTTCTGAGCTAATTTAGGGGTATCTGTGAATATCTCTAATGGGCTACCCTAGATCTAACCTTGAAATGTGATACTTGAGAAACACCTGTGACAGAAGGACCCTCACCAGCCACATGTATCTGCACCAGCTGGGGTTCTTGAAGCGTTCTCAATCTTCAGTGTATGTTTTCAGATTTGGATGGGCAGAAGGTCTTTCTTCTACAGCTTGCTTCATAAATCTTACCTCAGTTCATCTGCTTGAAGCTGTATTTTTGAACCTCATTGTAATGTACAGGGTATAAAGAAATAGTTCATGTAAGTCATATGTCCAGTGGCATTCCCAGTTAAATACACGCGGCAGCAGTGGTATCAATACAGTGGCCATTCTTCTGTCACCAGATCTCACAAAACCAAACAACAATGAAACCTGGAGAATTTGCTTTTATTTAGTCTGGAGATTCCTTTTTTAAAAACATAATTTTGGGGCTAAAAAAACAACATAATTTTGTACACGTAGAAGCTTGTGTGCATTGTATCTTATTTTAATTTAATTTGACAAATCATTGCTATGATAATGTCCACTAAATCATTCCTACTTTTGTCTGATAAATCACTATAGTCATAATTCATAGACATAGATGTACTTTATTCTTTGTATGCTTGTTTCTTCGGCAGGTCACCATCATTGCAGATGATAACTGCAGATTTTTATGCTGGTCAAGAGAAAGATTAACATACTTTCTGGAATCAGAACCTTTCTTGTATGAAATCTTTAGGTATCTTATTGGAAAAGACATTACAAATAAGCTCTACTCATTGAATGATCCCACCTTAAATGATAAAGTAAGTGTTTTCTGAGTTTATTTTGTTAAATAAATATGTATATGAGGTATATTTCACTTTATGAAATATGTTTTCCTGAGTTTTTAGTAACTAGCCATATGTTAAATGTCACTGAAGACACTTGTAATCTTGAGAGGAGAAAGTATTTTGCAATGATAAGATTTGCTGTTACTTAGGAAGGAGTCTGTAACTCTGAGGGACTAGTGTTTGTGGTGATAAGGCACCCTCTTCTTCAAGAGCCTTTTAAGGACGATGGTAAAGGAGTGAGAGGGAGTGGGGGATGGAGTAGGTTAGGGAGGACAGGGCAGCTGGAGGTTTGCAGACAGAGAAAGGCTGACAGGCCCCACTGATCAGGAAGCTGGCCTTCAAACCCTAGTGTCTTCCAGTCTTGCTTATCTTCCTGGTCGTTCCAGAAGGTGAAAGGAGAGATGTGGAATTTCAGAGCTGCATAGATCTTCAACAGTTTTCAATTTGATCTTAATTTCCCCATATCTTTTTAGAAAGAAATTAAAATGATTGCCAGAGAGAATTTTAAAAAAACATTGTTTCTGTGATTGTATTGTTACCCAGTGACAATGTGTGTATGTGTCCTTTCAAAATCATCTTGTCTGGGCTGTTTACCAAATTAAGCTACTGCTTATTATTTCAGTTAATTATTTAGCTAAGCATAAATAGACTATTGAGTATATTTGATTTTTTATAATATATTTATAGTAATAGGTAATAATACAAATCCTAGCTTATGTGTATTGGCCACCTAATGCAGGTACTCTTTTTTTTTTATGCACTAATGTATTTCTAGGAAAAGTACATGTACTTAAATGGAATATATGATTCAACTCCCATAAATCTCAGAAAGTTTAAAACTTTGCTTTGTAGAAAGCCAAAAAGCTGGAACATCAGCTCAGCCTCTGCACACAGATCTCCATGCTGGAAATGAGGAACAGTATAGCCAGCTCCAGTGACAGTGACGACGGCTTGCACCAGTTTCTTCGGGGCACCTCCAGCATGTCCTCTCTTCGTAAGTTATCCCAAAACTGATACTTCTCCAGAGCTCTGATGGATATCTCTGGACATAGACAGATGACAACTTTGATTAGAAAAATAACTTTGCAGTAACCATTTGGCAACCCAAAAGGTAACAATAAAAACAAATTTTGTTTAGCATTTCTCCTATATTGCATACGAGCTAAAAGCCAACTTCAGAACTCTTATTTCTGTTTCAGAAGTTGTTCACTGGTTTTGCCATGGACTTAAATAGTGCCTCACCATGTCTAAAAGAGTCTACATGGTTTAGTGGATATTCGGCTTTGTTGCTTTCATGACTTTAGTTAGAGTGAAAGCCTAGACCCAGAAATGCGTTAAAAAATGGTAGGCAAATAAACGCTGTATGTTCTGCTGCTGGCTGGTTGTCTCAGTATGAGTGCCATGAGTTAAAAAGTGATTGGGAAATGGAATATTCCCAAAGATGAAGTAGATCACTAAACACCTCTGTGAGTTACCTCATTCACACACCTGCCAAGAAGCACATTTTCCGGGATTCTGCCATAGTTTAGATTGTTTCAAAACATTTTAAGTAACATAAATAACACAGATGTTAATTGAAAATTAGTAAATAAAATGAGAAAAACTAAATTAGGAATTAAATACTTAAAATTAAGAATTATTCTAAGAATGATGGTATAAAAACTGAACAAATTCATATGAAATAGCAAAAAGGCAGACATTCTTCCATTGCATGAACTAAAAACTATTCGTATTTCCAATTGTATTTTAAGCCAAATTAACTTTTAAAAAAATACAGACACATTCAGCAATCCTTTATGTTTGTGTAAATGATCTTGTAACTTTGTATGCCTTAGGTAAGTTAGATTAGGGATTTTAAGTTTTGCATAGTCAGGAGAGGCTAGAATTTATAAGACCATATAACTGGGGTGTAGGAAAGAAAAAACTTTACCTCTTCTCATTTAGGATTGTTTTCTGGCAGGACCTGAGAACTAGATTGACATAAGATAGATTAACAAGAGAAAAGCATACAAATTTAATACAAGTTGTATGAGTTTGTGTTAAAAGCTCATTCAGGTTTTACATGGCACAGAACCCTTCATAAGGAAATGAGACCCAAAGAAGCAATTAAACAGTTTATAGCAAATTGGACAAAGAATAGTAAGTTGTGAAAAAGCAACTAAATCACGTTGGAAGACTTAAAGACAAGAGTTATTTTAATAAGGCTTGTACAGAATTCTGTCTGCTTCAACATCTTCTCCTTGATGATAAGAACATTATTTTTCTTCTAATATTTGGGCAGGCACCTTTCATACAAGAATTTCATCTCCTGGTTTTGTTGTTGTTGTTCTTGTTCTTGTTGTTTGAGACAGGGTCTCACTTTGTCACCCAGGCTGAAGTGCATTGGCACAATCATAGATCGCTGCAGCCTTGAACTCCTGGGCTCAAGTGATCCTACTGCCTCAGCCTTTTGATTAGCTGGGACTACAGGCCTGTGCCACAATGCCCGGCAATTTTTTTAGTTTTATAGAGACAAGGTTCTCCCTATATTGCCCAAGTTGGTGTCAAACTGTTGGCCTCAAGTGATCATCCTGCCTTGGCCTCCCAAAGTGCTGGGATTACAGGCAGAAGCCACTGCGCCTGGCCTCATCACTTGTTTTTAAGAAATAAAATGGAGGTCAGAGTTGTTGCACTTGTTGTTTTCATCGTGTTTGATTCAAAATAGACAACATGCCAGAATGACCTATTTTTTAATTCTTTCAGATATAGGCTTCCAGAGCAACGTTTGGGCACAGAAATGCGTTATGGACCTAAAGTTAAGGGCAACACAGATGAGAAACTCGAGATGGTTATATTTTATTACATAGTAGCTTCTTTTTTTTTGAGACAGGGTCTTACTCTGTCACCGAGGCTGGAGTGCAGTGATATGATCTCAGCTCACTGCAGCCTCCACCTCCCAGGCAGACTCCCAAGTAGCTGGGGCTAGAGGTGCACACCACACACCTGGCTGGTTTTTTGTTTTTTTTTTTGTTTCCGAAATCCTGGACTCAAGTGATCCACCCACCTCAGCCTCCCAAAGTGCTGAGATTTCAGGCATGAGCCACTGCACCTGGCCTGCATAGTACCTTTCTGAAGGTATTAACTGAAGCTCACATGAAGGTAGATGCTGTGCTTCCCCACTCTTGGGGCTCAGCCAAAGGAGCAGCTGCCATCTGGGTCATTCCCATTGTCACTGCAGAGGGAAGACAGTGGTGGCAGATTCACAAGATGGCTGTTAAGGCTCCTGCTCTAGAGGAACAAGTACCACTTCCATGCATGTTCCCTGTGCCACAGAAGTCACTTGCCAGAACCAGCATCAATGGATAGATCATTTAACCCTCCTGCAGGGGCTGTGCAGGAAAGGGCTAGTGAGAAACAAAGCAGGTGGAAAGCTGGACTATAACACAGTCTACTGCAGCGGGTGTTATGTCATTTTACAGATGAGAAATTGGGAATATGAGATGCTTATTCACTTGCACCTTTTCCATATGGGCTGGTTCTGTGATACAAGGACGCTGTCTGATTCCAAAGCTCATGCTTGGCCAGGCACGGTGCCTCACACCTGTAATCTCAGCACTTTGAGAGGTTGAGGCTGGAGGGTCACTTGAGCCCAGGAGTTCAAGACCAGCCTGGGCAACATAATGAGGCCCCATCTCTACAAAAAATTAAAAACTTAACCAGGCATGGTGATAAATGCGTGTAGTCTCATGTACTTGGGAGGCTGAGGTGAGAGGATTGCTTGAGCTGAGGAAGTCAAGGTTGCAGTGAGCCATGATTGAGCCACTGCACTGAAGCCTGGGTGAGAGTGAGACTGTATCAAAAAAAGAAAAAAAAAACAAGAAAGAGAAACAAAAGCTCATACTTCTAGACCAGATTACCTCTGTGTTTTTTTTTAAATGCAAGTAACAGTTGACTAGTGTTTTTCAGTATACAGGTCACCTTCATATCTGTTCTTGTGCTAGGCACAGGAACTGTTATTTGTCTCTTTGCAGATGAGTCTACCTAGAATTGGTGACTTGCCCCAAGCCACTTTTTTCCAACTCCCACCTACTTTTCTGGGGAAATCTGTCATCTCTTGATTTCTTCCTTGTGATCAAGTAGTGCTGCAGATAGGTTTTCATAGGTTGGTTAATGTAATCCATTTGAACAAAAATGTTTGCCTTATTCTTAGCACTGGAGTACTAGGGTTCTACTTAGGAACATGTAAAATTATCCAATGATAATCTCCAGTGTCATTTAGCCTTTGGTTAGCATACTTAGAGAATTACAGACAGTGTCACTCCATTAAAAATTACATATACCTTATGTATTTTCTTAAACCTTTCTATGTTATTCCACCTAATCATTTCCCCAAGTACCTGTTTAAACATTAACATGCATATGCATATTTATCATAATTATTTTTCGAATCACGATCTGAACAGCATGTGCACATTGCATTCAGTCAATATAACTCTGGACTCCCTCTCCATCTCTCTCTGTCTCTGTGTGTGTGTTTCTATATATGTTTTTGTTTTGGTTTATTGGTTTGTCCTGTAGAACAACAGATTCTTAAATGTGGATGGGATCCTGATGTAGCAGGCTGGGGGTGGGGTCTGGGAGTCCACAAGTTTAACGAGTGCCCACGTGGTAACAATGTGGCTGGTCTGTGAACTGCACTTTGAGTAGGGAGGCTGTAGAATTTCCCACTTTCTGGAATTTTGCTGAGTTCATCCCCATGGTGGTGATTATGGTGTTCTTGTCTTTCTTATCTGCTGGAGGTTGGGTCTAGAAGCTTGTTTAAATTCTGATAAAGGTACTACTTTTAAAGATCTCAATCAGTAATGCACAAATATACTTCATAACTTTCCACAGCAAATGTTCAGTGAAACAGGAATCCAGATCAGAAAAAGGTGGAGGGAACTAAGTGACCTGTTGCAGTGAAATTGCTGCTGCTCCCATTTCTCGTGTTGTGCTCTGCTTTTATACATGCCACACAATGCTAAATCCATAGCAAGGTCTCCACTGCTTTCCACACAGATTCTGTATTCCCATTCCAAATTGTCATTTAAAGGGAAGAAAGCGACATCATGAGATAGCCTGAGAAAAAGTCATTCTCTCTGTTTATTCAGTAGTCCATAATTCAGTTCATATACCTCTTTCACTTTCCTATTGCTTCATTTACTGGATTTCATGTTTGCAAACATGGAACATGGTGAGATAAGAAGAGAAGAAAGGACAAGATGTGTGAGCTGTGTGAGAACACTTTAGTACCGGCGTATGTAGGAAAGCTATCTTCTCCCTGCCCCTGGACCAAGGTGTTGCTCGTCAGGGTACCTTGTTGTCATCTTCTTGTCATCTTCTCTCCTTCTTAGCTCTCTACATGTATAAAACATGCACATTCACACAGATGGATTGTATTGGCAGTTCCATCACTAGAAAGTGGTGCCCAGCTCAGCCATTGCTATGGTAACAGGAAGGCATATGTTTCCTTGAATGTTACAGAACTCTATTTTAGTTAATTGGGGTTAAATAACTTATTTGGATTTTTTTTTAAATCACAAGACAGTATAGGCAATGCAGTCAGTTGGAATTCATCTTTGAAAAGCTTTTTAGTTTAAACCATGTCTTTTTTTATTAAATAATAATTACGTTGTTTTTAAAGATGCTGTGAGATCTTTAGAGAGATGTTTCTTACTGTGAAGATCTTTGTAAGTATTTTGTTTGTTATTAGTGTCAAGACAGGGCCAGGCACACTGGCTTATGTCTATAATTCTAGCACTTTGGGAGGCCAAGGCAGGAGGATCTCTTGACCCCAGAAGTTCAAGATGAGACTGGGCAACATAGTGAGACCCCATCTCTACGAAAAAATTTTTTTGATTATCTGGAGGCAGTGGCATGTGCCTGTGGTTCCAGCTACTTGGAAGGCTGGGGTAAGATGACCACTTTAACCTGGGAGATCTAGGCTGCAGTGAGCTATGGTCTTGCCACTATACTGCAGCCTAGGTGAAAGAGTGAGACTTTGTCTCAAAGAAATTAAAAAAAAAAAAAAAAGATGCTGCTGTGGACAATCTACTAATGTCATATGACCTAGTTATACAAATATGTAGTTGGCTTGCTGTCTGCAAAGACTAGCAATATGTCTGATAATGAGTTTCTCTCTGTTCTCTTCTGTATTTATTTACCTGGAAAGATGCAAAAAACCATTACAGCATTCTTAGTTTTGAGGCTGGTTTCATGAAATAATCTGTTCAGCTCAATTTGTGTTTTACTCCCCTCATGAGCAACCATAGACTTATAAACAATAAGCTTTACATGAATTGTACAGAGAGGTAGAAAGATATGATTAAGCAGCAGGTTTCTGGGAGATGAGCCTGAACAATTCTCAGACCTACCAAGATGGCTAGAGAAAAGCAATACCCTCATTTTGTAAATGAGTAAAGTGTAGTTTAGGGAGATCAATGTGAGCATAAACTTGTTTGGGGATATTCAGCTACTACTGTAGCAGCTGACACATCCTGACCACTTTCATCCATGTTCTCATTTAGTCCTCGCAACCACCCTATGAGGTGGGCATTTCATTTTCCGTTTTTAGGCTTAGGAATGTGACCATGTCTTCCCCAGCCAGTCGGGGCTATGCTCTCTGATGCCAGTGCCCACCTCGCTCCATTAGGGGGCCTCTATCCTCACACAGTATATTCTTACCTGTAAAATGTTATCTGAAGGTATTTTATACAGTTACACATTTTTAATCTGTTAATCAAATTTTTTTAAATTATCAACTTAAATACATAGATATCACATAGTTAAAAAACCTTACAATGAAAAGAACTGATCCTCTTCCAAGGTAATTTTAGTCCTGCTCCTGAGGAACAACCACTTTGAAACAGTTGTTACCCACAGTGCTAAATGATGTGCTGTTATTTATTGCTTTATACACTTAGGCTTTTTTCTTTTTTTTTGAGAAAGAGTCTCATGCTGTCATCCAGGCTAGAGTGCAGTGGCACGATCACAGCTCACTGCATCCTCCGCCTCCCAAGCTCAAGAGGCCCTCCTGCCTCAGCCTTACGAGTAGCTGGGCTACAGGTGTGTGCCACCATGCTTAGCTAATTATTGTATTTTTTGTAGAGACGGTGTCTTGCTTTGTTGCCCAGGCTGGTCTCAAACTCCTGGGCTCGAGTGATCTGCCCACCTTGGCCTCCTAAAGTACTGGAATTACGGGCAAGTTACTACCTTCTCACCTACTCTAGGTGGACTTAGTAACCTTTATCTGCTAACCTACTTAGCTCACTGCTAACTTCCCTTCCACTTTCTGCTCAATATGGTGAAGTCACTAGTTTTTATTCTTTTATTGTTTATCTTTGTAACATTAAACAATACATTTAAGTCTCCATTTCTTTTTC
Source organism: Cacajao melanocephalus (assembly GCA_963573385.1). Taxonomy (NCBI): domain Eukaryota; kingdom Metazoa; phylum Chordata; class Mammalia; order Primates; family Pitheciidae; genus Cacajao; species Cacajao melanocephalus. Next base: position 41,377 of record CAUYLG010066264.1, read on the forward strand.
TCTCTGCACTAATTTTAATGGTGAGGACATTAGGGCTGGGCCCAGTGGCTCATTTCTGTAGTCCCAGCACTTTGGGAGGCCAAGGCAGTCAGATCACTTGAGCCCAGGAGTTCAAGACCAGCCTGGCCAAGATGACAAAACCCTGTCTCTACAAAAAATAGCTGGGCATGGTGGCCCACCTGTGCCTGTAATCCCAGCTACTCAGGAGGCTGAGGACCACCTGAGCCCGAAGAGGTTGAGATTGCAGTGAGTCAAGATCGTACCATTGCAGTTCAGCCTGGGCACAGAGTGAGACCCTGCTCATAAAAAATAAAATGTTTAATAAAATTTTTTAAAAGGTTAGGACATTAGCATCCCTACCCTTTCTTATTCTTCCCCCTTCTACCTTCAAACTGTTCTGGGTCTCTTCTTTTACTTTGAAACGATCAAGGTTGTTATATGCTCTCTTTTCAAACTTCAGTTAGTCTTTGTCTATGAATTGTTTCACAAAGTCTAAAACAAATAAGCAATGTTGACATTGTTGTCCTTTGTGTAGAACCAAGTAGTGGGCAGTGCTTACATTTATTTCTGTTTCCAATGTCATGACTCTTGTTCTGTTCAAAGGAGACTTCTTAAAAGTCATGTTCAAGTGGATTCTTCTTTCATATACAACATGAAAATCATGCCATGGTCTATTTTATGCCTTGGCTGCCTTTTTTCCCCCTGAAGTTGTTTCCTTGCCTTTCTGTCGTGGGACACATCTTATTCACCATATCTCTGCAGTCATCAGGCTGCTTCCTCATTCTGTCTTTTACATGAAGCCCATTTCATTTCTTCATCAAGTCTCTGAGTGGTTGTCCTCTATTTGAACCCTGCCTTTCCATACTGCTTATTGTTTCTATGGGCATGTCTAGTTGTTCTTTTTCTTATCTTTCCCTCTTCTGTCCTAATATCCTTTCTCCCAGTTCTGTGTCCCGTTTTTCCCGGAGACTTTCCTTACAGAGCCTGCTGTCCTCCGACCGCATCTGGGATGGATTGTACTCTGTGCTGTGGCATGGCTGCCAGCCTGGATCCTGCCCTCACTCTTCTCCTGGGTTCATTCATTCCTTCCCCTCTACCCTGTATCTTCTTCCTTGTGAGCAGGAAGGAGCCGCAGGACTTTGGCTCCTCCTTGGCTGCTCACACCACACTTGGGCTCTGCAGCTCGAGGCCCTGATTGTCCATCCGAGCGGTTAGGGACTGATCTGAGGATGTGCTCTTGGGGCAGAGTAGACCTCATCATGGGAACCACTAAGCTACTGTAACCTTCGCATTTGCCCTCATTTTGCATGCTCCGCTTGAGTTCCTCAGCGCTGGTACTGAATGCATTATTGTTCAGAAAGCTTCAATTCAAACTCAGTGTCCTCAATTAAAAAAAAAATTAGGATATGATAAGACAGAAAAAGAAGTCATTCTTTCCAGACCAAAAAAAAAAAAAAAAAAAAAGCCATTAAATCCTTCCCCGTTCCCATTCTTCAAAAATTGTACAATCTAATTAAAATTCTAAACTCCTGTAGGTTTTTAATTACTTGCTAAAGCAGTTGGCCAGATGGTTAAGCATAATAAAAATAATAACATTTTGAAAGAAATGAAGAAAACGTCATTAAAGTTAACAGGGAAGAAAAGAGAATCTTAGCAAATTATATTTGTTTACAGAAATAGTGCTCCTTTTTAAAAAGTGTGTTTCTTAAGCAAGGATAAAAGTCACTTGACAAATTTCACATCATGGTACTCTACTTACTTGAAGCTCAGATTTGAGGTAGTTTGTTCATCCTCTGGTACAGGCATGATCTTCACTCTGGATTTAAGAACAACAAATATGTCTGTTTACTTTTCCTTCCTAGGAGAGGCCCTCAGGCCCTCCTGTAATTAGTAGCACACTGAAATAGAAATAAGCTTAATAGGGACAGAATCTTACCTCATTTTTTCTTACTCTGTATGCCAGAGTTTTGACTGATTGTCATGTAAGATCTCCCTGCTTCATGTATAAAAAAGGCCTGCTCTCATTATGTTAAACGAAATAAACCAGGCACTGAAAGACAGACTTCACATATTCTCAGTTATTTGTAGAAGCTAAAAACTAAAAGAACTGAACTCAAGGACATGGAGAATGAGAAGGATGGTTGTCAGAGGCTGGGAAGGGCAGTGGAGGCGGGGGAGGTAGGGGAGTGGAGATAGTTAATGCGTATAAAAAATAGAAAGAATGGATAAGACCTGGTATTTGCTAACACAACAAGATGACTATAGTCAAAGATTATTACACATTTTAAAATAACTAAAAGAGTAAGTTGAATTGTTTGTAACACAAAGGATAAATGGTTGAGGTAATGGATAGCCTATTTACCCTGATGTGATTATTTCACATTGCATTCCTATATCAAAATATCTCATGTAATTCATAAATATATATCCTACTATGTATCCACAAGCATTTTAAACTGAAAAAAGTTTTTTGAAGGTCTCCTGTGGTTCTTTAACTCAAGACTTTGGAAGACAGAGAAGAATGTGCAGGGCAGCCCCTCCACGGAGGCCTGTGTTTAGTTTGGCCTTGCAGCCAATGACCCTCGGGGACATGGAGTGGGTCTTAATGATGGGCTCTCCTCCTCCCTAACCAGCCCCCAGCCCTAGCTGCCGTCTGAACAGTTCTACCCAGGAGAGACTCTGCTAGCTGTATCTGAATCCCTTTGTTGGAGCCCATGGTGTGGTCACACCCTGTCATCTGGCAGGAGCAGAAGTGTCCACTGTTTAGTTCAGGGCTCTCAATGCTGTCTCAGTCTTCTGCATGTGCTTAGTGCCCTTGACTTTGACTTTGAGTTTTTCTTGCGTACTCTCAGCATGGCAGCTTGATGATACAGTTCTCTTTCTCATGTGAACGTACTGTGAGTTTGCTAAACAGCCCAGAGTACAGTTCTGCTCTACTGGCTGCACCTTCACAGTGCCTTGGTCCCCGTGGACATCCTCTGAGCAGAGGACTTTTTTGCTACTTGATGTGAAACATCCCTCCAGTAACAGTAATACTTGACCTGTTTAACGGTTTCGCACCTGTTAAATCTGGATTGCAGTTCAGTCAGATACTGTTTATATGCTTTTATAATAAAATGTATTAACCGGTAGGTGGAAGGTGATTATAGCTAGCAGAAAAAACAATTATTGCAGAAATCTTTTCCTGATCACAATAAATACAATGGGACAGAATAGAGTTAACCACTCTGTCTCCCAACTGTAAAAAGAGTTTTAATAGAAAACTAAGAATCAGTTTTCTGGGAAATTTGTGGATATGGAATTATTTGCCCCTCTACAATTTGGAATAAATAAAAAATAAAGATCATGAACCTTATAGTAGCATACTTGAAGAACAAAAGTAATTTGAAAAAGCAGTTAACTAAAGATAAGCTCTATTTCTTCCTCTCTCCTCTCATGCTCTCACATCCATGGAAGATAGTTGGGCCTCTGGGCAAATTTCTGATGATGCTTCAGTACATAAAATTAACGAAAAACCAGGCAAACCTGTAGATGTTATTTATTCGTGTTCAACTTGTGAGATGTAAGATCATTCCCTTGAAATATAATATTCCGTTGTTTTGTTGTTGTTGTTCATACTACAAATTGATTTTGAATGTATTAGGGGATCAAAGAAATGATTTCCAGCGATATAGGGATGGACTCCGAGTCTCTTCATTGAACCAGTAAGTCTCCTGATGAGGCCAGAGAACTCCATGTCTAGGGGCCAGGTGAGCCCATCAGTCCTCAAAGCTGGCCTTTCTGATGGCCATGACAGTTGCAGATACTGAGGCAGGGCAAGTGATCCTTTCGTCTTCCTGGATGTGAATGTTATACTTGGCTCTCAGCGGTACAGAAGGCCAGGGTATCGGGTTGGTACAAAGAGTGGACACTCATCAGGTGCGGTGGCTCACGCCTGTCATCCCAACACTTTGGGAGGCTGAGGCGGGCAGATCATGAGGTCAGGAGTTCCAGACCACCCTGGCCAACATGGTGAATCGCATCTTACTAAAGATAGAAAAAATTAGCCAGGTATGATGTTGTGCACCTGTAATCCCAGCTACTTAAGAGGCCGAGACAGGAGAATCGCTTGAACCCAGGAGGTGGAGGTTGCAATGAGCCACGATTGCACCATTGCACTCCAGCCTGGGGGACAGGGTGAGACTGTGTCTCAACAACAACAACAACAAAAAGAGTGGACACTGTCTGTGATTCAGATTCTAAGCGAGGGGTTGGCAGCCAGCTGGCACCAGGTCGTCCCTGGAAGTGGCAGGTTGGGCTGTGCTCCTGTCTGCCAGCGTGTCTACCATGGTGGAAAAAGAGCAACAAGGCAATGTTGTTGTAAGGACAGGGACTTGGGGGGATTGCAGATTCTCAGCCACAAAGCTTGAAATGAAAGTGAGTCAGCAACTTTTGCAGAAAAATTCAATCTTTCCAGGCCGTTAGGGATCCCTGGTTTATCCTCCTAGGATGTGTTTCTGTCTAAATGGTTCACGCCCTGGTGAGAAATAAGCTCATTCATGGCAGCCACCCCTCTCTGTTTTCTTTCATGGGTGTTCAAGTTGTCTTTGCTTTAGCTTCAGAATATACAGTAGAAATAACAGTACAGATGTGGTGAGGATGAATTGCTCTGAAAAGTGCTTTGAGTTTCTGAGAAATAAAATAAGATAGCATGAAAGACCAGGTGTGATTCGTTTTTATTTCCCCTACATTTAACCCATTGTCTAGCACCTTGTGGTCACTCCCTGATTCCTTTTACTGATTGAATAAAAACACTATAGCAGGTGACGGTGCTATTAAGCCTATTGATATTCCCTTGAAATAACAGTGTTTTTGTCTATGCTCTAAGCAATGTCGAATCAATTATACAAAAGTGGTTTCCGTCAGGGGACATGCTACAGAGCAGAGTGATGACAGTCCCTTTTCTTAATGAGGTTTACTGGACTCTGAGGCCTGCCTGTGCTTGAAGAATGCTGGTGGTGCCCCCCTGGGAGACCCGCCAGAGATTAAACGTGATGCCCATGTCTTTTTCCCTCATTCTCAGGATCCTTTCTGAGGTTCCCTATGTGGCCTTTCAGAGGAGGGATTTTTTCACTGCATACTTAAGGACTTATCAAGGTCCTGGCTATGTGTGGGGTATTTCTGCGAGGCTGCAGGAGAAGAGAGGCCATGATTACAGCATTCGAGATGCCTGTTTCCTAATAAGGAAGAGGTGCAAGTACTGTAACGACAATGTTATGCAGAATGTGTAAGGGCTGAAGTTACTGAGATGAAGAGGGTAGAATCTTCCCACCGGAGTCAGGGCGAGTTACACATGAAGGAGGAGGAGTTTGAACCCTGCTTGGCGAAAGGATGGGAATTTGGTGGTTAGGGATGGGAGTGGAGGAACCATTCCAAGTGGAGGAAAGAAAGCAAGAGGAAAAGAGGAGGATGTATTGGATCTGAAGAGCAGTGAGTTTTCAGGAGCTTGGACTGGAAGTGGGGAGGGGCCCAACTTGGAGAATCCTGGATGTCACCCTAAGGATTGTGAATGACTCTCATTATCCTTTTAACGTTATATAGTAAGAGAGGCCACAGCTCTTCTTCTGCCCCAGCAAATATGGTGGGAGCAGAATAAATTCTTTCACAGAAAAGCTGAAGGCTCTTGGGAAATTCTCACTTAACCATTTCCATTGGTGTTGAGTCCTCCCTTCATTTTCTCTCAGTGAGAAAAATGCAAGGATAGGTGCGATAGTTGGGAGGGTCAGATAGCACTGTGGCTCCAGTATAGATACCTGCCTCGATAAAAGGGTAAGATATTCCTCCTGGTTTGATAGATGAGCTTAAAAAGTAGGAACCAGTTAGTCCTACTTCCTTGGACAAAACAAAGTGGGTATGTTTCATTTAAGTATATTATACAATTATGTCTAAATATTATATATTATTGATTTGGTTTAATGCTCTTAGACATGCCATCTTACTGTTTGTTCTGAGAGTTTTATCTGATTCTAGATACTCAGCCTAAGTTAATATTTTATGAGACCCAATGAGAACTTAAGGCTAAAAATATGATGGAAGCCAGGGCTATTTTTTTTTTTTTTGAGACACAGTCTTGCTCTGTTGCCAGGCTGGAGTGCAGTGGCACGATCTCGGCTCACTGCAACCTCCACCCCCTCGGTTCAAGCAATTCTCCTGTCTCAGCCTCCCAAGTAGCGGGACTACAGATGTGTGCCACCACGCCCAGCTAATTTTTCTATTTTTAGTAGAGACGAGGTTTTACCGTGTTGGCCAGGATGGTCTCAATCTCCTGACCTCGTGATCTGCCTGCCTTGGCCTCCAAAAGTGCTGGGATTACAGGAGTGAGCCACCGTACCTGGCCATTTTTTTTTTATTTTAAAGACAATTTGGCTACACTCAAGAGAGCTAAGAGTGAGAAACACAAACGCCCATTTGAGCCAAGGCCCATTTCTTTTATTGACCATTCTTATGAGCAATGATGAATTTTAGCAAATTTTCTCATTATTAAGTCCATAGCCTTCCAAAGACCATAGTACTTGATTTTTATATTCTTACAAATATTTACAAAGTGATTATTACATCCCTGGCACTGATCTAAAAACTTTACAAATATCAAGTCATTTTATCCTTATAACAACCATATGAAATAGGTGCTGCTCTTATTATTCCTATTTTACAGATAAGGAAATTAAGGCGCAAAGAGGTAAAGTAACTTGTCCGAGGTCACACAAATAGTATTCATTGCCATTGAGTAGACATTTGAGGTAAAGGTTGTATTTGTGTCACCTGCATGGAAAAAGATAAGAACTTGCCTGAAACTTCCCATGGTGTGCTCTATGCAGAATTGGGTTCTTGGACCATTTTATTAGAGGCTTATTTTCTACAGTTTATGTCAGTAGTTGTCTTTCAAGAAAATTTTTCCTGTAAATGTTTGCAAGTGAACAGTTTCCATATATGTACAGCAAGTATACATTTGCTGTACCACAGTCTAGCACTGCATACTTTTTTTATGTTAGAAGATGTGACTGGTAGTAGCATTTCCCCAGATGCACGGCAGTGACTGTACAGTTAAGAAGAAATGACATTTAGTCACATGTTCTATAGGCCCAGCACCCTGCTAAGCACATCATATGCATTATTCTGTTTAATCCTCCCAACAATCCCATGGAGCAGATTCTAAGAACATCCCCTTTTTATAGATATGGAAACGGAGGCCTACAAAGGTGTGGTAATTTGAGCGCAGATTGCGGAGCAGGAATTTGAACCCTGGAACTGTTTTCTGAGCCTCTGGTCTTGAGTGCTCTGCATGCTGCCTCCCCCTGTGCCACACCAGGGGCCAGGAATGACCACTCATTCGTGGCTGAGTGCCAGGGCAAAGCCTTTGTTGCTGTCTCAGCCCCCTGCCAGGAGCGGCTGTGTGACATGCTCACAGCTTGTGGCCCTGCTTGCTGGCTGTGGCCTTCTCCCTGTGCTGGCCAACTCGGCTGTCTGCTCCCGACTCCTGCCGGTGAATGACAGCTGATCTTGACAAATTTCTGTGGGCATCTTGTAGCAGATCTGCTTCGTGTCTTAATAGATCCTCCTCTCACTTTTGCTGTTAGCAAGTATTTAAAGAGTCATGTTTCACCCTATGTCCCTCCACCATCAGCCTTTTCCCCAGCTGCGTTCAGCATTTGTGGGCTGCCTGAATACCACTCCACCCTGTGATTGGGCAGCAAGGAGATGGGTGTGGGCAGAGCAGGCAGAAACCCAGACAGCATGGATCCTGACAGTGATGGTGGTGACTGTATGGAGGGGGGTTATGCAGTCACGTTAGCTGCTCCTTGGGCACTTTGCGAAGTCTATTGATAATGACTTCTACTCTTACTTTTAGATAGTATTTTCTTCTACACTAAGCATGGTATCCGTTATGTGGTGGATGCTCTATAAGCATTTGGTGAATGCATGAACCAATGAGTGACTGAATGAATGAATTGTTGCCTGCTTCCTTTGATTAAATGGCATCCTGGGGATGCCTTTTCTCCTGCCGCTACTTGGGATTGTTTCCTCCACTCGGCTCTTCCCTCCTGAATGCCTGGCCTTTCTTCCTCTTCTTTTCGTATCAGCCCAGGGAGTCACTGGACTCCATGGTAGAGGCAAGAAATGTGTTTCAGGTGATATTACAGATGGTGTTAGGTTCCATAATTTTAGAATAGAAATACTATTTAGGAAAATTAGGAGTTAAATCAACTTTCAAGGGCCAATATGAGACTCAAGCCCCCATGTGTGATATGAATGTGGAAGCATGCATTCTGAGTCATAAACAGACTGTGGGGCAAGCCCCTGGGAACTGAATATATTTAAGAAACTCATATCATCCAAGCATATACAGTAGAATCTGTCCCTCATCTGTTCTACTGGCTGAGAGTCTCTTCTTGACTTGATGTTTTCTTGAAATGCTGGATTGATATAGAATGGTTTATAGAAATTGTGTTCTTGAGAGATTCCTACCGAGTTTTGTTATCCAGGTGGAATTTATAATTGATACATCACACCAGTATTGGGGTAGATTGTGCATTCAGTGGTTTTCCTTCCTGTATCTTTCCACAGATGTGTCATCCCCACACCAGCGAGCCTCTGCCAAGATGAAACCGATAGAAGAAGGGGTAGAAGATGACGATGAGGTCTTTGAACCGGTATCCCCAAATACATTTAAAGTCCGTCAGCTGCCTTGATCAGAGAGAGAATTCAGGTTACCAAGACAGAGGGTGTCTTGAAGAGATCCTGGAAAATACCAGCACTTTTTCATGGCTTTTAGGTTATTCTACGTTAGTGCATCCAGACTGGTAGAGTCTGAGGGAGGAAGTGAGGAAGGATCAAGGATGGAAGGGTTCTTTCACTTATCCTTTTTATTAGTCAGCGTTGAAGTAATTGTTTTACTGAGCCTTCTGACTATGCCTTGTTCTATTTTGAGATATATATTTTCACAGTCTTTTCTAGATACATTATTGTTTTAACTTAAAGAATCTTAGCAATCTCTCAATGCAAATGCCTTTTCACTTATTTTTTCCAAGTTGTGATTCTGTTACCTCAGTTTTTTCTCTTCCATGGCAATGGGGTTGTTCATTTGATAATTTTAACAAACAATTTAAGTTGAAAATTGAGGTTAAGGTAACATGAAAAAGCAGGAAATCTCAAACTTTATTCCATAATTTTTTAATGGGACATTTTAGACAAAGATGTGATTTGACTGGTTTTATTTTTCTCTCAGGCCAGAGGTATCACTCCACTAGATCACCTTACTTAGTTGGGCACTGTGTTGATAACTTGATAATGAACAAAACTCTCAGACTTTACTCACATTACCCTTGTATTATGCCATTTATAAACTGCTGTGAAACCTGAAGCTGGAGAGATAACAGATGGAAGGGTTTCTGAGCACGGGGTTAACCTCCAGCTAAACCCTACTTCCTTGGGATTTGGAGTCATCTTGTCCCGCACACTCTGGTGTGAGAAACAGGGGCATTAAATGGCTGGGCAAGTGCCATAGGATGAGGTGACTGAAAGATCCACTTCATTCTTTGATCTGTATTCTACAGTTCCAGATTGTTCATCTAATCAGTGTGTCTGACCAGCCTGGCTGTGACGCTTGGCCAGGACACCCTGTTGAATAAGGCTCATTGATTGACCATGCTGGTCATATCTCTTTTGCTTCATCCACTAGAACCAACTTTGAGTTGGTCCGCTAAATAGCTAAGAAAAGTTCCAAATGAAATTGTTTTCAGGTGAACTGAGCCAAAAGAAGCATTTCTTTTCATGAGGTGATTTCTGTTAGAGGAGGCATAGAAATAAGCTCATCTAGGTCATCTAGGGTCACCTCATTTTCCTAAGTACGTTTTGTGTGTGTGTGTGTGTGTGTGTGTGTGTTTTGTTTTGTTTTGTTTTGTTTTGTTTTGTTTTGTTTGAGACAGAGTCTCATTCTGTCGCCCAGGCTGGTGTACAGTGGTGTGATCTTGGCTCACTGCAATCTCCACCTCCTGAGTTCAGGCAATTACCCTGCCTCAGCCTCCTGAGTAGCTGGGATTACAGGCATGCACCACCACACCCAGCTAATTTTTGTATTTTTTTTAGTAGAGATGGAGTTTCACCATGTTGGTCAGGCTGGTCTCGAACTCCTGACCTTGTGATCTGCCTGCCTCAGCCTCCCAGAGTGCTAAATACGTTTTTTAAGCAATTATTTTAGTAATTTCATTTGATTTAAATTTAATGCTCAGTCACTCAATGAGAAAATACACAGACTCTGAATCTAGTTCCTGACATCTTCATCAGATGTTGGTTTATTGACATCACAGTAAAAAGGCTGCTGTCGACTATACACGGTGGCTCACGCCTGTAATCACTGCACTTTGGGAGGCCAAGGCGGGTGGATTGCTTAAGCCCAGGAGTTCAAGATCAGCCTGGGCAACATGGCTAAACCCCATCTCTACAAAAAAAAAAATCAGCTGGGCGTGGTGGTGCACGCCTGTAGTCCCAGCTACTCAGAAGGCTGAGGCTGCAGTGAGCCCAGATCGTGCCACTGCACTCCAGCCTGGGCAACAGAGTGAAACACTATTTTTTTTTTTTAAAAAAAAGGCTGTTTTTACCATACTGCTTCAACAGTCTCTTCAGGTAACTGAATTAGGAACTTGTTTTGGAGAAATGAAGCAAAGGTGAATGACAACCTAGGCTTTGAAATTCTCTCTCTCACTCTCTTTCTCTCTCTCTGTCTCTCTCTCTTGCTCTCACTCTCGCCCTGTACCTGAGAGCACAGGTGTGATGTGATGTCATAGTGCTGATGCTACTTTCCTTTAACCGTTGGGATAAAGTTGGGCAGCCTGTTTAGTTTACACATGCGTAAGACTCTTTTACAAAATTACTCTATAGAGTCATTAGGTGTAACATCTTTCCCTGAGTAGAAAGTAGTGGATGTGTTTGGAGATTATTTTCTGTAGTGCTGGGAACAAACCTGTTTTAAAAGCACACTGCTAAAAGTAGGTGATATAAGCCACTTACTGTTTTTATGAAAATGTGTGTGTGTATCAGTGTCATTGATAGTGAAGATTGTAATCTCAAGGTTAGGAATCTTAAAAGAGCCACTTAGCCTGAATGGGAAACATGAAACTATTTTTAAATACACACCTCTAAGGAAGACAGTGAGACTCCAAACAAGGAGATATAAGGCATTGAGTAGCCCTCCCATATAGACCTGATCGCAAAGAAGCAGATAAGAAGACAGAAAAGTGTTCTAAGTGTAAGAGCACCTATGGAGTACTTTAAATTCATTTATACAAATGAATAAGTGTATCTTTGTATAATGCATAAATACATAGACAAAAACATGTTTGCTGCCGAAGTTCCCAGTAAGATACTTCCCGTGTTTTTTGGCCTTTGCTTAGCTGAATGATCAAAGTTCAGAAAATGGTCTATAAAAATCATTCCATATACAACCCCAAATCTACTATGTTTAAATGTAACATCAACTAAGTTGTATGAATCTGGAGTATAATATTTATATTAGAGTGTGTATGTCATTTAAAATATTTTGAAAGCCCTCATTTATATTTATTAAACTAACAGCATAGACACTATATAAATCTGCAGTGATGCTTATATATCTTAGATTAGTAATAATGGGTGCTATATAATTATTTTTAGTTACCATCCCTGGCTCTCGGGAGTCTTCCCTGTTTCTCCCTTATCACTCAGTTTCATTTTAATCATTGGACACCTTTGCGTTTTGCTGCTAACAGTGTGTGTACATCACCCTCTTTATGTCTGGTTTTCCTACTCGTCTGAAGCACTCCCGATCTTATAACCTGGAGCTGCAGATTCCTCTGTGTCAGCTCCCATCAGGGCCCCAAAGACAGAGTCACTGGTTGCTGGAAAAATATTTGGGGAAAGATGGTGTAACCTACACGCTGACCTGTCCCCACTGTTTCCAGGTAATGACATGGCACTCCAGAAAAGGTTTCATGCTGTTGCGTGTGGTGGCTCCAAGCCAGGCACCCAGCGTGCAGGTCAGCCCCTCCCAGCAGGGCTTGGCATTGCCCTCTTCGCAGATGCCACGTGCAGCCCCAGGGACTCACCATGATGCGTTTTGTAAAAACCCATTTTCCTGGTCATTTATAAAGCTGCTTTATAAATATCCTTGATCCTGCTATGCCTTGTTTTCCTCTCCCTTCCCTCTTTCCAATCCTGGTTTCCCAACCTCCTCTTGTAGTAATTCCCAACTCAATTCAAAGTCCCAAGAATATGGAATAGTAGGATGCTGTGCACGGAGCCTGAGGCTGAGGCATAATCACGGCTTCGGTTCTGCTCATCAGGGGACACTTCCCTTACTGATGGCAGCCATGTTTTGATTATCAGAGAACCCCCTGAATACTCTGTCTATAGTGACACACTGTAGGTGCCATAAATTTTAAGAAATCTGCTTTTAAGTACTATTTGTAGGTTTTTCTGTTACACTTGCTACCTAGTTTGAAAATACATGAGGATTTTATGAAAGCTTTTTACAGACATATTATTTATAGGAAACTCATTCTTTGTTTTTAGGTGCCATTTAAATTGATAACACTTACTTTATAATAAAGATGCTTTTTGTCTGGATAGAGCCTTATAGTTTAAAATATCTTCATATATTACCATTTGATCAAATAAATTTCTTACTTAGACAATGTATGTATTTTTTCTCTCATTCCTCTTACATGTATCTAGTTTGTTTGAATGCCATGCCCAAAGCTCAGGTTGTGGGGATTGGCCTGGTGCAGGTATTCTGAGCAGGCCAGCAGGGCGGTGCTCATGGGTCGGTCTTGCCTAACTTCAAAGGTCCTGCCATCTTGGCTGCTTTGGCCATGAAAATACATGGCCAGAAGGCAGCGTTGACAATGTTGACTAGATGCAGCAACGGAGAAGCCTTCAGAGTTTTACTGTCGGACTTCATGGACTTAAGCTTTTCAGTCACTGCGTCTGAACATTCACTCCCTTCTAGTTTCATAAGATTCAACAATACAAGGTATCACATGAAGGAGTCAGAAAACCTTCCTGGATCTGCTCTGTGCTGGGGGAGGGGGACAGTCTTTCTGTTCTTTGAGAAACCCACATTTTCTCCAATCAATCAGCTGTCCTAGGTATTGGAACGGAAACTTGACAGTCCGTCTTTTGGCCTTGAGTAGCAAGTCCTTAGCATCTAACACACTTGCCCTTGTCAGCCTCAAGGATAGACCCAAATGGAAGGAGCATCTTATACTGCCATGAGAGGAATTAATTCTGTCACTCAACAGGCCATGTCATAGATGACATGGTGAATTTTATGATGTCCTAGGCCTGATGTCCCAGTTTCCACCCTTGAACTTTGTGCTGAGCCAGCTTTTGACCAGTGTCCCCTTACCTAAGGCTGTTTTGTAAGAGCTGGGAGTTTCCACTGATGTCCACTTGGGGGTTTTCTGTGGACAGACATGGTTACAGCCCACCAGAAGATAAAGCTGAGCGGACCTGGCTATTTGTGGGAGCAGAAGTGGTGGTGACTTAGAGGGGAACGTCAGAGATTTCTGGCTTATGGAACTGCTGGTTTTTCTCTGGCCAGGAACATGGCAGAGCACCAGGTTTGAGTGAAAAGCCTGAGTATGTTTTCTTCATGCCAAGTTCGAGGGGCCTTGAGAATAATGAAGAGATGTCAAGCAGGCAGTTGGATAAGTCAGTCTGGAACTCAGTGAAGGGATCTGGGCTGAAGAGACAGATTTCCAAGTTGAAGACGTCACTGTGAGTTGTTTACCAGCTTCCCAATACATAAAGATTTTTCTAGTTAAGATTTTTTCTTCTTGTTCCCTGCCCCTCATGAATGAATGAACAAATAATAACAAATGAGTGAATTTTTGATCTTTTATTTGGAAACGTTTTAACACGTGAAAGATCTGCATAAGTGAGCCAGTATTTTTTAAATGATCAAGGCAAGATGTTATAAAGTCACACATGGATATAAGATCTCTTCCAAGCGCAAGCTAGACCAATGCAGCAGCACAAAACTGCCATTCACAGGGTTTCAGACTCCACATTGCAAACAGCCTGTAAGGAAGATTGTTCCTTTTCCACTCCCTCTGCTTCACTTGACTAACCTTAAAAAATAAAGAAACTATCAAGTATAGAGTTTTTTTGTAGTATCAAGAATAGCCACAGTCGGCCAGATGTGGTACCTCACGCCTATAATTCCAACACTTTGGGAGGCCAAGATGGGTGGACCATTTAAGGCCAGGAATTCAAGACCAGCTTGGGCAACATGACAAAACTGTATCTCTACTGGAAGTACAAAAATTAGCCAGGCGTGGTGGCATGCACCTATAATCCCAGCCACTCAGGAGAATCGCTGGTACCCAGGAAGCAGAAGTTGCAGTGAGCCGAGATCACACCACTGCACTCCAGCCTGGGCGACAGAGCAAGACTCTGTCTGTCTCAAATAAAAAATATCCACAATTATCTCAAGATTATTAAAGTACTTGCTCTGTACTCCTCCCTTTTCTAAAATCTGTGAGGCTAGATTTTCTTCATATATGTCAACCAAAACAGTATGTTACAATCTACTGAATGCAGAGCAGATGTGAAGATCCAGCTCTTCTATTAAGCCGCACTTCTAGAATTGCAAAAGTGTAAAACAATGCCATGCTACACTTTGTTTTACAAAACAGTAATTTTTCAAGAAAAATGTTCTTCCTGTTAACATGTAATGAGTTTTTTTGTCATTTTCAAGTGGAATGCTACATGTCCTCATTCTCTAAGCACCTCTCTTCCAGCCTCTGTGGCTCTCCCCTGGCTCCTGCAGTAGAACCTCACCTTGTTTCTCCACCTCTAGCCTTGCATTTTCTAGTCGATCTTTTTGCTGCTATCAGAATAATCTGAAAATTTGCCAACAGACTTGAAAACCTTCTGATGGAGCTTCCTTTCCTGCAGAGAAAAGGCCACACTCTCTGCACGGCCACCAAGGCCCTTTCCATACCCAGGCACCTGCACCCCGCCGAGGCAGTGACTTCCCCATCCCCCGAACTCATCACACAGAAGCCCACCTCTGCCTGAAATGCCTGCACTTCTCCATCCAGCGGTGCCACCAGGATAAACTCCCACACCTCTGTGGATCTGCCCTTCCCTCCTTTGCTGCCCTCTGTGGCCAAGAGTTTATGCCTACAATATGGCTGGTTGGATGGCAGCAGCCACGGCAGGGATGTTGGCTTAGGTCTCCATGTCCCTTCAGATCATTGTTGAATCTAACGACGCTCTTTCACTTAACCTATTTGAACCCTCAACAGTACTGTCAGTGTGGGAGGGTAGACACTGTGTTCCCTTTTTAGAAGGGAGAGAATGAGGGGACAGAGAAGGTATGTGGCTAACCCAAGGTCACACTGTCAGCATCTCCCAAGCGTGTGTGGTCTGGGCACTTTCCTAGTTCTGCTTTACAACTCTGGTTCTTTTTTTTTTTAGAGACAGGTTCTTGTTCTTTTGCCCAGGCTGGAGTGCAGTGGCATGATCACAGTTCACTGAAGCTTTGAACTCCCAGATTGAAGTGATCCTCCCAGATCAGCTTCTCTAATAGCTGAGACCATAGGCGTGCATCGCCATGCCTGGCTAATTTATTTTTTTTATTTTTTTTGTAAAGATGGGATCTCACTGTGCTTCTCACGCTGTGTCTTGGACTCTGAGAAACGGACTTATTTTCTGTTTGTTCTGCTCCTACTCTATGCTTAGCCCTTGTTCTCATTCCAGTCTGGGGCCATGTTCACAGTTCCAACCTCATCTATAGTGGCGTCCTCTTGGTTGCTCAACCACTGGTCTTGGATTTTGTGTTTTTTGCATTTTGTTTGTTTTTGAGACAGGTTCTTGCTCTGTTGCCCAGGCTGGAGCGCAGTGGCTCAATCTCAGCTCACTGCAGCCTCTACCTGCCAGGCTCCAGTGATCCTCCCACCTCAGCCTCCCGAGTAGCTGGGACTACAGGCGTGTGCCACTATGCCTGGCTAGTTTTTGTATTTTTTGTTGAGATGGGGCCTCACCATGTTGCCCAGGTTGTTCTTAAACTCCTGAACTCAAGCGATCCACCTGCCTTGGCCTCCCAAAGTGCTAGGATTACAGGTGTGAGCCGCCATACCCAGCTGGATCCTGGATGTTAAACACTACGTTAATATTTTCTTGCTATTCACCATGGACAGATATATCCCACTGACTTCCAAGTTCGCCCAGCTTTCTTCTTCATCCTGTTATGAGAAAATTCACCTCTTTCCCACTTTTAGTTACGTCTTTCTAATTTTCTACGTCTGTTCGCCCGTCCCAGCTGCCTTTAAGTTAATTGCAGCAGTGCTTATCATTTCTGGGCCAGTGCACAGGGCCTGCTCCCAGGAGGACACAGCACCTTGACTGGGGATTTTACCCTTCAACTTCTTGAATGACAGGCCAACAGAACCAAAAGTGCTTTGAACTGAGCTAAACTATCTCACATCTGAGTCAACGGAAGTCCCACGACTTTAAAACGGCTTTTATGAGAAGGGACCTTGGAGGGGGAAGTGACGACAGCCATTTAATTCTTGATATTTCTCTGCAAATGATGAAAACGTACTGAGTTGTTCACAGCTGTTGATGACTACATTATAATTACACCATTTGTGTAGAGATTGGCTGAGGCAAGACCTCAGAAGGAGCTCAGATGGGACAAACCTCAGGTTCAACCTCCCAGCGGGCCAGCTACCCTGTGCAGAAAACAGAACTACAATTCATTCATACTTCTCTTAAAATTGCTTCTATAGGCCAGGTGTGGTAACTTACGCCTATAATCCCAGCACTTTGGGAGATTGGGGCAGGGAGATTCCTTGAGCCCAGGAGTTCAAGACCAGCCTGGCCAACATGGCAAAACCCTATCTCTACAAAAAATATAAAAATAAGCCAGGCGTGGTAACACGTGCCTGTAATCCCAGCTACTTGGGAGGCTGGGGTGGGAGGATTAGTTGAGCCTGGGAGGCAGAGATTGTCAGTGAGTTGAGATCATGCCACTGCACTCCAGCGCACTCTGGACAACGGAGTGAGACCCTATCTCAAAAAAAAAAATTGCTTCTGTTGTCTTGAAGACCTAATTTTTTTCAATGTGCTTCCCACTACTTTTGTTGTTCTCACCTGATCTCTTTTAACTTTTCTTATGAGTGTTGATGTTTTGTTAGTAAGAACAATTAGGTGTAATGGGAGATAGAACAGCCATGTAGTGAGTGCCTGTTATTTACCAGAGCACTGTGACCTGACCAAGAACGACGAAGTTCTGAACCTCCTCGGACCCTTGCTGGCACTCAGATGTCTGTGATTATTGGTCACCACTTGATCCAAAAAAAGTTATGTTAAGGATAACTTTCTTTCTTTTTTTTTTTTTTTTTGTGAGATGGAGCCTCCCTCTGTTCCCTAGGTTAGAGTGCAGTGGTGCTATCACAGCTCACTGCAGGCTTGATCTCCTGGCTTCAAGTGAGCCTACCACCTCAGCCTCCCAAGAAGCTGGGACTACAGGCACCACTCCTGGCTGATGTTTTTATTTTTTGTAGAGACAAATTTTTGTCATGTTGCCAAGGCAAGATGCCGCTGCTGCTGCTGTTAAGGGGACCACATTTTGAGGTCCTCTTGACCACTTTGAGGTCTTGACGGTTTGAGTCCACTCCCCCGTCCCCACTGGACAGATGAAAAACACAGCCAGGAAATTTGAACCCAATAGAAACTAGAACCCAAGTATTCTTATTTACAGCCCAATTAAAAGAAACTTGTTATTTGTTGGCTCCTGGCCAGTAGTTTTCGAACTTTTTATAAAAGATGCTCAGGGAACTAGTTAAAAGTCTAGATCCAAGAACCTAGCCTCACAGATACCGACACAATTCACCCCAGACAATGGTTTTTAACCCAGGGTGCATACTGGAATTAAAGATTCTGATGCCATTCACCCAGGTCGTTGGGAGTCTTAAAAGCTCCCAGGTGATTCCTATGGATAGAAACTTTGAAAAACTGTGTGGTCTGGGGTGAGGTCCAGGAACTCGGTGATTGAATGGAACTCCTGGCAGGTCCAGGCTTTGCAGGCTAGTGCACTCATAGTCTTGCTTCCTACTGTAAGAAACACAGCCAGGTGCAGTGGCTCGTGGCTGTAATCCCAGCACTTTGGGAGGCCAAGGTGGGCAGATCACCTGAGGTCAGGAGTTCAAGACCAGCCTGGCCAACATGGTAAAACCCCATCTCTACTAAAAATAATTAGCCAGGCATGGTGGTATATGCCCATAATCCCAGCTACTCGGGAGGCTGAGGCAGGAGAATTGCTTGAACCCGGGAGGCGGAGGTTGCAGTGAGCCCAGATCACACCATTACACTCCAGCCTGGGCAAAAGAGACTCCATCTTTAAAAAAAAAAAGCAAAACAAAACACAGTGGAGCAGGATGCGTGTGAGTGGGTTTGGACAATGACTAGTAGAAATGGGTGGCATGGATGGAAACATTCAGACCGAAGCAAATGTGGGCAATCTCATTGGTGTGATTTTCATCCTTCCAACTCCCCTACTCACTTCCTAGCCTTCCTGGCACTTCCTAAGACTCGGAAGAAAGCTTACTGCTTGGTTCTGGTGTCTGGAAAAAGAGAGTGATTCAAATCAGAATTCTGAGATGTCTTTTCTAGCTAGCTCCAAGCCTGGTTGTGGCCCAAGTGGTTAATGTAATCTCCCTGAACCCAGCTGTAATATAGGAATATTGATATCTGCCATCTTATCCTTAGGAGGGTTTTGTGAGAATTAAATTTTAAAGCACCATGTCAACTATAAAGCACTATTTAAAAAAAAGCTATCATTACATTAATCAGTGACACATAAATGGAAGCTTAAGGTAAAAGACATAATTCTTCATTAAATTGTACCTGAAAACTCTTTTCAGAACTTGTATCTAATTTGTCCTTGTTTCTAGATGCAACATTTAAATCCAGCACTTAGAACACCTGGGTGTGATATCAGCATTTTGATAAGATATTGTTTCTTCTCAAATAATGGAAGTATGGGCAGATCTACTAAGATGTCTGAGTGAGAAGAATAACTTCCAAGTTTTAAGTAATAAAATCCCAATCAAGAATTTTAGAAGTCTTGTATTTCTTTCTTTTCTTTTCTTTTTGTCACCCAGGCTGGAGTGCACTGGCACGATCTTGGCTCACTGCAACCTCCGCCTCCCGAGTTCAAGCGATTCTCTGCCCTCAGGTCCCAAGTAGCTGGGATTACAGGCATGTGCCACCAAGCCCGGCTAATTTTGTATTTTTAGTAGAGACAAGGTTTCTCCATGTTGGTCAGGCTGGTCTCAAATTCCCAACCTCAGGTGGTCCACCCGCCTCAGCCTCCCAAAGTGATGAGATTACAGGCGTGAGCTACCACACCTGATCAATAACTTTTTTTTTTTTTTTTGAGATGGAGTCTTGCCCTGTCGCCTAGGCTGGAATGCATTGGTGTGATCTCAGCTCACTGCAACCTCCTTCTCCCAGGTTCAAGTGATTCTCCTGCCTCAGTCTCTCGAGTAGCTGGGATTACAAGTGCCCGCCACCACGCCTGGCTAACTTTTTGTATCTTTAGTAGAGGTGGGGTTTCACCATGTTGGCAAGGCTAGTCTTGAACTCCTGATCTTGTGATCCGCCTGCCTCAGCCTCCCAAAGTGTTGAGATTACAGGTGTGAGCCACAGCGCCTGGCTTTTTTTTTTTCTTAAGAGACGGTCTCACTGTTTCTCCACAGCTGGAGTGCAGTGGTGTGATCATAGGCACTTCAGCATCAAACTTGTGGGTTCAAGCAATCCTCCTGCTTCAGCCTTCCAGGCAGCTAGAATTACAGACACAAGTCACCATTCCCAGCTAAGTTTTTGTAGAAACAGGGTGTATTAGTCCATTTTTGTGCTGCTGATAAAGACATACCTGAGAATGGACAATTTTACAGAAGAAAGAGGTTTAATGGACTCACAGTTCCACATGGCTGAGGAGGCCTCACAATTGTGGTGGAAGGTGAAAGGCACGTCTCACATGGCAGCAGACAAGAGAAGAGAGCTTGTGTAGGGAAACTTCCCTTTACAAAATGATCAGATTTTATGAGACTTATTCACTATCACGAGACTTATTCACTATCACAGCATGGGGAAGACCCAAATCCATGATTCAATTATCTCCCACAGGGTCTCTCCCATAACACACGAGAATTACAGGAGCTACAATTCAAGATGAGAGTTGGGTAGGGAAACAGCCAAACCATAACACAGGTCTCACTATGTTAATCAGGCTGTTCTTGAAACCCTGGCCTCAAGTGATCCCCCTGGGTTGGCCTCCCAAAGCACTGGGATTACAGGTGTGAGCCACCATGCTTGGGAGGTTTTATATTTCTCATAGCTTGAAACGTGGGTGAGAAATGTAGGGGGTAATAGTGCAGCATGAGTATTTAATGTGATATGAATATTTATAGTCCTGTGATTTCTTATTACAAGAAGACTTAGAAATACTTTTTCCTAGGCAAGTTGCCAATATCCGGTATCTCTTCAGTATTGTGAGCTCTGTGTTGACAGCCCGTCTTCTCCATAAGAGCTCAAAAGCCATTACTTATAATTACACATTTTTTTCAGTCAGAAATTTTCCTGGGTAAATTTATCAATGGTGGATATTCAGCTGCTCAAATAGTATTATAGCTATGAGGGGATGCAAAAGAAAATCTGTTTCAGAGAGCAAGTGAAGAGTGCCCCCTGGTGGTGGTAAGCAACAACTGACGTGCATCATGTTCAATCTTCAGAATTATTAAATTCCAATTCTACAGTTTCTTAAAAGTCAGACTTTCACCTTAACTGTAAGGAATTTTTACACTTCTAAAGGCCCACTGCACAGTGGAGTACATTATGACATGCTATTTAGATTGTGTTATTTAGGACATCTTTTACATAAGCCTTGAAGAAAATTTTAGTGGGGACGGTGTTCCATTAAGAAATAATGTTTCACTAAAAAGAAACACTGCAGAGTGACAATATGGTCCCTTTAAATGGGATCTCTTTTAAAATTATTTTTTATTTTTAGTTTTTGTGGGAACATAGGTGTATATATTTACAGGGTACATGAGATATTTTGGTACAGGCATGCAATGCGTAATAATCACATCATGGAAAATTGAGTATGCACCTAAATGGGATCTCATATATAATCTGACATTGACCCACAGACTTTTATTACTTATTTTTTTGGTTTGTTTACTGGTTCAATTGTAAAGGAACTCGTGGAATCTTGTCCAGCAGATTTTGGAAATCAACCATCTAGGATGGTCAGGTTATGATCCTAGATGAAGACAGACTGTTGAACCAGATGCCAGTCCAGAGTCCCTTCCCACTGTTTGGTTTTACATTACATTTTCTCTGGCAGTAAGTTTCTCATTAATGCTGTGCAGTCTTAACAAACAAAAGCCCACCTAAGGACACATCATCAGAACACCGCAGCAGGAGATTCTCACGTGGCAGCCCTTCCTCTGTATTTTCCAAGATTTTTACTCTGAGGAAATTTATTATGCTTGTAATTATATTTTTATTAATATTGTTTTAAATGGATTTTGTTGGTGAGTTTGATTACTTTTGGGCAGAAGCAAGTTTAACATGGAATTAGTGAAATTAATATCTGAAGTAGTTAATGAAAGTTGTGGAGAATTAATTTCGTGAAGACACGAGAGAATTTGAAGCACCAATATGGAGAATGATAACTGTAAGGACTTAATATAATGATCTCAATGAAAGAAAGTGATAAATGACTGAGCACAGTGGCTCACGCCTGTAATCCCAGCACTTTGGGAGGCTGAGCTGGGTGGATTACCTGAGCCCAGGAGTTTCAGACCAGCCTGGGCAACATGGCAATACCCCATCTCTACTAAAAATGCAAAACATTAGCATGCACCTGTAATCCCAGTTACTTGAGAGGCTGAGGTACGAGAATCGCTTGAACCCAGGAGGTGGAGGTTGCAGTAAGCCGAGATCGCACCACTGCACTCCAGCCTGGGTGACAGAGCAAGATTCTATCTATTAAAAAAAAAAAAAGTGATAACACTTGAACTATCCGACATACTGGCAGTGAGGGAGAGGCCACACTTCTAGAAGGAAATGTGGAAAAGCAGTAGGAAAGGACAGGTCAACAATACGTCTGTTTGCACCACGTCAAACAGAAATGTGGTTTCTTAAGTGTGAAACAGTCTTTCCCTGAACTTTGACTTTGGGCATTACCCTTACTTTAATAGGCGTCGGTCCAGCCACTTTCTTCTTGACAAAAGAAAACAAATCATGTGATTTGGGATGTAAGCAAAACCTCCAAGATTGACATTTGTGCTTTAAAGAATTTTTACAAACTGGAGCAGGCAGATATACCTACAGATGCTGAACAGCTCAGAAATTAAATAGAAATGGTGGCCTTTGACCTTCAGAAACAGCCCACATCTTCAAGAAAATTTGAGTAATTTTAGAAACAAAATACACTATAAATATAACGTAATTCAATAAACTATCCTATATTGTGTTAAGAAACATGCCTGATATGCAGCCACAGAAACATTTACCGTTTTCCACGCAGTCCAAACTAATTCAGAAAGTGTGTGTGTGTGTGTGTGTGTGTGTGTGTGTGTGTGTGTGAGAGAGAGAGAGAGAGGGAGGATTAGAAAGGGCAACATACCGATTTCTAAATTGAGGATGACAGAAATTACATTTGAGCAACTGTGAAAGTTTTAAGAATTTTCTATTATTTCTAGAAAGCAAAGCAAACAAGAAACCCCGCAGAGTTTTTGAGGAATATTTTACAAAAATAAGAAATCAGGAGCAGAATCTGTCACAAAATGGTGGCTATCACACAGCAGTGATTTAGCAGCCTAGCAGGCAAAAGCTTCATACAAACACCCTTACAAAAAGCTTATACAGGAGACACAGACAGGGGTAGGAGACATAGTAATCTGTGTACAGAGAACACAGCCTAGGATTCTGGTTGGGTCTTCCTGTTATCCTGAATGTGCCTTACAGCTGTTCTTTATTTGAAAAAAAAAAAAAAAAAGCAACATTAATTACGTAAGCATATTGGACTATTTATGTTTTAATGATCAAATTCTTCTATGTATAAACACTGGCCAAGCGCAGTGGTTCACACTGTAATCCCAGCACTTTGGGATACCAAGACAGGTGAACCACCTGAGTCAGGAGTTCGAGACCAGCGTGGCTAACATGGTGAAATCCTGTCTCTACTAAAAATACAAAACTTAGCCGGATGCAGTGATGCGCACCTGTAGTCCTAGCTACTCAGGAGGTTGAGGCTGGAGAATCACTTGAACCTGGGAGGCAGAGGTGGTAGTGAACCGAGATCGAGCCACTGCACTCCAGACTGGGCGACAGAGCGAGATTCCATCTCAAAATAAATACATAAATTTGAACACTATAACTTCTTAGTTTTTCCCCGTCTAGCTCTCCAGAGAGAACAAACGTGATGAACTATGCTTTTCCAAATCAGCATGTGGAGTACAACTGTATAATATGGTTGTGTATTTCTAAACATTTATAAAAATTCACACCACCCAAAGCCCAAGCTCTTTTTTAATTAAAAGAAAAAATGTTTAAGCCCTAGCTTTTCAGTGCTAGTCTAGGAAGTTTCATTAAAATAACAAAATTCTTGCTTTCTCGAATTCACACCCACACAAACTGTCTGATACTTCACTTCACCACTTAGCAATCAAAAGAAATGATGAGAAGCCCTTTCCTGTTATGCTCTTTCATGAAACTGGTTCCCTGCTTAGTCCCCTTCTAAAACCTTCGGACTCTCCCTATCTCCCCATTGGGTCCATTTCTCATTTCTCTCTGCCTTCAAACATGCTGTGTGCTAGAGTATCCCTAAAGACTAAAGGGCAAGGTCATGAGAAGATGATATTTAGGTATAGAAGCAAAGGGTTGTTTTTTCTTGGAATTTTAGGATCTTGTCTGTCTGTCTGTTTTTTCTTGTTGCCCAGGCTGGAGTGCAATGGCACAATCTCAGCTCACTGCAACCTCTGCCTCCCAGGTTCAAGTGATTCTACTGTCTCAGTCTCCCAAGTAGCTGGGATTACAGGTGTGTGCAACCATGCCTGGCTAATTTTTGCGTTTTTAGTAGAGACGGGGTTTCGCCATGTTGGCCAGTTTGGTCTCGAACTCCTGACCTCAGATGATCCGCCCACCTCCCAAAGTGTTGGGATTACAGGTGTGAGACACCACACCCAGCCAATTTTTAGGTATTATCATTTTTTATTCTAGAATTTGTTTCACTTCTATGTCATATATTCTTCACCATAGTTTTAAAGTCTTTGTACAATAATTGCAATATGTTAATCACTTGTGCCTTTTTGTCTGTTTTTGCTTCCAGCCAATTGGTTATTAGCATGCTTCATGCTTTTTGATTGGATGCAAGCTCTTGTAGAGGAAAATTTGTAGAGGTTCTTGATAATGTTATCTTCTTCCCAGGAGGGTTATGGGGGGTGTGTGTGTGTGGCAAGGTCTCACTCTGTCACTCAGGCTGGAATGCGGCGGTACAATGTCAGCTCACCACAACCTCTGTCTTCTGGGCTCAAGAGATTCTCCTGCCTCAGCCTCTTGAGTAGCTGGCATTACAGGCACACACCACCATGCCTGGCTAATTTTTGTATTTTTGGTAGAGATGGGGTTTCACCATGTTGTCCAGGCTAGTCTCGAACTTCTGACCTCAAGTGATCCACCTGCCTTGGCCTCCCAAAGTGCTGGGATTACAGATGTGAGCCACCGTGCCCAGCCAGGTTATGCTTTCTTTTAGTGGCAGGTAATGTACCAGCTGGCTACTTTGGTTCCATTAAGGGTTAATTTTAGGCCTTGTTAGGGCTGGTCTGTTTCAACTCTGCTTTTTCCTAGTGTATGGCTCTTACTCCTAGGGCATGATCCCTAGGATGAAGCCCACCTGGGGTCTATATATACTTTTGTAGGGGAAGACTAAAAGCCCAAGGTATTTGCCAAGACCTGTCTGATTCAATGAGGCTTTAAATTCAATCTCTACCTCCCCTGCCCTGGATGGCTGAGGACATCTCTTAACTCCTTTAGCCTCCCAGCCAGGATTGGACTAGGTTGAGACAGGAGGTTCCTGGGGGCAAATTAAACCCTGAAAATGAGCACCTTCTTACATTTTACTCCCAAGGCCCCTCTCTGGTCTCACCCTAGTCACAGCCCGGCTCTCAGCTGCTGTTTTCTGCTGAGTCTTCAGATTCAATGTCTTGAAAATCTGTATGAAGATCTGGAGGGGCAGGATGCTGTTACTGGTTACTTTCAGATGATGGGATTATGTATATTTTTCTTGTAAGGTTTAAAAGTTTTCTATATTCTCTAAAGTACACCCTTCGAATTCTAAGAAAAGTGAATCATGTATGGTTATACAAGAGTCTGAATATACTTAACAATTAAAAATGGTTAAGGCTAGGTGTTGTGGCTCACCCCTGTAATCCCAGCCCTCTGGGAGGCTGAGGAGGGAGGATTGCTTGAAGCCAGGAGTTCAAGACCAGCCTGGGCGGCAAAGCAAGACTACATCTCTATAAAAAAACAAAATTAGCTAGGCATGGCACACATCTGTAGTCCAGCTACTCAAGAGGCTGAGGTGGGAAGATCACTCAAACTCAGGAATTTGAACCCCTAGTAAGCTGCAATTCCACCACTGCACTCCAACCTGGACAACAGAATGAGACGTCATCTTAAAAAGAAAATGGTTAAGACAGTAAATTTTGTTATATGATTTTACAAGAATTTAAAAAATAAAATAAAGGAGTTGTAACAGATGATCAAAAAAATCCAGCTGTAGAGAGGAAAGTTAGATTGTGGAACTGGCCAATATAGAACTCTTTTACCAAATGGTTTGTATAGCACATCAGTACTGCATTCATGGTTTGATAAATTCACATTCATATTTTAGATATTTGATACTGATATAATTTGGCTTTTTCTTTTCAAATTCTTTATTAGAAAAAATTTGTAGAAAAATTCTAAAATGATTTATTTAATAAGCTTTGAATATTTTGCTTCAGACCACTCTTCCTGACCACATGAAGTATGTGTCTTTATTCACAAGCTTGCACAATTCCTGCTGGATAATATGTAACAATTCTGAGTGACGGCAGCACCCACCTTTCCTTCTTCCTTCACTTATACTACATTTATTCATCGTCTGTATTGTTGGAGTAAGTTCCATGTTAATAATCACCACTGAGGATACGTTAATACCACTTAACTTATTCCCCAGTTGGTGTAAATACTGCCTAAATGGCTCCTACCCTTTCACTTAACTTAGTAATAACACACATCATTAAAAAATCTCCAAAACCCATCATAAATGCCAACGTTATATGTTTTATTTTTAATCAAGTAATTTTTTTAAGCCACAACATATTCGTAATTGACAGAATAAGACATTAGGCATGAAATGAGAATATAAAACCAGGGTCTACAGAAAGGCAAACAGTGCTTCAGTCCATCCCAATGACTGCACGCAAGTGAAATGCATTCCAAACATTTACCCCTTTTTAAAAAACATACAGTTCACGTGTTTTTATTTTCACTTGTAAACAACATGAGTCAAGATGGACAATGAGGTAATCTAAATACTACACAGGATAATTTAAAAGCACTAGATAAAACACCATTATTAAAGACATATAAAAGTCAGGGTTCACTTTGGTCTCTAGTATAGTTAGAGTTGTTAATACCAAAAAAGCAACACACACTAATTAAAGCCAGCTTGGTGGTAGATAAATGTAAGTAAGTGATTCACGAGGTAGTCAACACCATCATTTTCAAGCTGGTAACTCTCACAAGTGTTAAGCCATAGATGTATTAAATATCATAATACTTTCTCATAGTACAGTACTTTACCATAACTTGTAGCTTTGTTCCAAATATAAAATTTAAAAATGAATCATAGGTCAACTTCTCACTCTAACTGAACAACTATGACACAGATCACACAACCACCACATCTTAAAGAGGCTGTTGACAGCTATGTAAGACAGAGTTTGATGCTTTTAACAAGATGTTCTTTTCTAAAACAAATCTCATTAAGACATCTAGAAAATTAAAGTCAGTGCAGCTGCACTTGTACATACTTTCCCAAATTTTATAACCAAAGGGGAAATACACATATATATTTTATGATAAACATTTCTTAGGGAAAACAGATAAATTAATTTAAATTAACTTTAAGACTTAATGAGATTTCCCATGTCCTGTATAATTCATCTTATAGTGAATGTTACAAAGTCTATTAACACTTATGGGCTCCTATTCACAAACTAAATACAACCAGCAGTAACTTGGGGCTGCAATGGTGCAAAATAAAACTTAGCCAGAATAAAATAAAAAAATTGTCAATATTGGAGGTGGACTGATGCTAATAACATGACATTTCTTGATCTTTTTTCTTACATTGCACGCTAAACTTCCAAGTTATAAGCAGGTAAAAATCTTTCTAAATCTTTCAAATGCAAAAATACATCCAAGGTCTTCTAATGAAGACTAGAAATCCAAATATGAAAATGTTTTCATTAGTCTGCCATGTAGCAAATGATTAGCTTGCAGGGCTAAGAGACTGGCAGTGCATCTTGTTTAGGAATTACATTTATGTTGACATGAGGGTGAGGTCAAGAGATAACTTAATTCGTAGACCTGCTGCCCCACCATTAGTAATCCCTGCAAACTGAAGTTTCACACAGACCCTTTTCCCTCAATAGCTAGTAATGGCATTGCGTTTCATTCCTTGGCAAGCCAGTGCTAGTTAGTTATATGCCTGGGGCTATAATGCTGCAATACGCTTGGCTTCAGGGCAGCACAGACAGTAAATGAAGGGCATTGGCATCTTTTAAACTGTTTGCCTAGCATAAATACCTGCATACACCAACCCCTCTTCCTGCTACCCACTTCCAAACTCCACCTCTGGGCAAAGTGATGCTTCTAAGATTGCTTCGGTGTTCTGTTTTGCTTAAGTTGAAGAGTGCCCATAATTCTTTAAACTAAATACATGATAATTTTAAGGAAATGTTTGGAGACTTTGCTAACTAAAAAGAGATGCTTCATTATTCACAAGTGTTTGCCAGAAACATGCAGTTGTGAATTGCTATTTGTAATACAGATTAAGGTTCTGTACCAGAGAATTATCAGCCACCTGTAAGGCTGGAACAACATACAGGTGTGTTATGTATCAACTATGAGGTAGCCTTTTGCTGTAAACAGAATATTTTCTCTATGTAAATGAACAATGTGGTCACATCAGTGATATTCACGTATGCAAGGAGTTGAGGGAATCTGCTCTAGAGGAGTTTTCACATGAAATAAAAATAGGATAACTGATATCTGATATCCAAAAATTTTGATCTATGTCAAACTCAGAGGTAGTTACTATCATCAGCACATAATGCTTATATAAAGGTATAAGTTATTTGGTTTGTTTAGAGTAAGCAGGACTGTAGACTAGTCTGTAAAGAAACAACAAAAATATTATATGGTATGTTCCCTGAGCAAAGTTCTTTGTCCTGAGTATGTTATGTAATAGTGATAATATTCTCATATAAAAAATAAACCCCAACTTTCAACTATGAGATAGGTTTGGTATGTGCTCTTAGTAGTTCAGTCTTGTAAGATGCGGAAAAGGATTTCAAATTGCACCCATAAGGACCATAGTTCTCAACTGTTTCTTTCTTTTTAACCATGATTTTAGCTCTGAATTTCTTTTTGAAAACAGGAAATGTCCAATTTTCAAGTCCATCATTTCCTATTTCCATAGGGTGAAGGAACTTTGGTGTGAATTTTCAAAGTGACTTATCTATCATATTTTGCATTTTTACTGTTAACCTGCTTTTTATACCTGCTAAAAATTGAGCAATGCTTATCATGTTTTGCGTTTTACTGTTAGCCTGCTTATTTATGCCTGCTAAAAATTGAGCAATGCCACTTTGATTTGTCTATATACTTTAAATAAATTTGAAATCCTCACATAAGGCAAGGAAGTACTTCTCTACAGCTATATCACATTCATTATCGTCAAAGGTAAGCTTTGCATCACAGCACACCGATATTTCAGTGTATACCATGCAGATTCTCACAATCACTGTTGTGAAATTCAAGCTGAGTTGTAAAGGACTGGCAACCCAACCTGAGGCATGTTCTTCTTATGGTGGCTTTTGCTGAAACAGCAGCAACTATACACGTCTCCCATGACAGGACAGGCGGGAGAGGAAGTAGAAACTGTTCAGCAGAGTATGTCTCATTTGAGTCATGCTATTTTTGTTTAATTCTCTGAGCTTACACCAACAGGCCCATACATTATAATTATACTCCTTAATATTATTCCCAATATTAAGCACTATAATTAACATCTGACCTTCTTGCAGATGTTTCAGAAATTTGCCCATAGCATCTAGAGCCAGGATGACCCCAAAATAATTTTTTTTTCATGACTGAAACCTAATGGGACCAATACTATGACTGGCCTCTAGCCACTTTATCATTCTAACTGAGAAGCAACCTGAGAAGATTCTCTCTCTAGCACTGAATGTTTATCCTGTATCCTCCATATAAGTTACTTCAGAATAAGCCTTGAAGGTAACTTCCATAGATCAAAGTTACTGTGTAAAATACTTCTAGCTCTCTGGTGGGAGAGGTCTGGCACCTCTGCCCCAGGCTTGTCACATTTTATGCCTGCCACTGAACAATGCACTTTTTCATATAATTCACAGGTCATATATATTGGGCAATTGTGAACATCCACTTAATTTCCATTCTCAACTCCAGTATTTCATTCATTTCTGTGCTGCTTGTTTGTTTTAGAAACAAGTTAGATAACTCTCCACAAGGAATAAAAACAGCCACCAAAAATATATACCAAACAACTGGAGTTCTCTAAGGTCTTCAGTAGTAAATAAGGAGGGCTCCCTGCTCTAAGCAATGGGTAGAATATTGACTTAGCCAAGGGAAGCTGCTGTTGCCACACAATCCCTTACAAACCTCACAACATGGAAAAGGTTACAATAAGCTGGTATTAAAATACTACTGAGAACAAGTCACTAAGATTATCATCCCCTTCATTTCTCTTAATAGGCATCTAATTTTACAATCAAACACAGAATTAAAAACAGTGAAATATCGGCACAAATTACACATTCATTGTCTTTTCTGGAGTTATGTATCCCAGAATCAAAAAAGCTTATGGCAGTCAGAGGCATACGAAGTTAAGGTACTGCCTTCAAAAATGAGGAAAAAATACCACTTCAGAGATTTCAAGAAAAAGAGGCAATCCCAAATTTGGGAGAACTGGATGTGTTAAAAACCTTTAGTACCACATGATTGGCAGCTGTGAGATGTGAAATATCCTTTGGTTCACACAAAAGGTAACAGTCATGTTTTTATTTTTATATAATAGAAAAGAAGTGGTATATCAAGAAAACTCCAGTGGGTTAATTTTAAAACTATCTATAATGCTTCACTTGGATTTTCAATTATTGGAAATGTCCAATTATATGAGGGAGGGTGTGTGCTTTGATCTATACACAAATTATATAAAGATGAAGGCTCTTTATATATGTGTATATATTCCTATATAAAAACCCTCATGTACACACACAGACTCAGGCTCTCTCCCTCTCACACATGCACATAATGACAGACATAGTATCTTATTCTCTGAAGTAACATAAAACATGACACCCTGCTCAAACATAATTTGCTTAGAGTGATTTGTCTGTTTAAAAAATTCACAGTTCCCCAATAGTAGTTAAAATCCTAGGTCAGCTACTGCTTATGAAATACTGTTCCCCTGTACTTTCATGAGGTAGACTTTGCAACCGGGTAAAGGAAAGAACACATGAAGAAGAACTATTATGTCTTCTTCCTTTTTTGAACTGAAGGCCCCTTTTTGCTTTGCTCTTCTGGCGCCGTAGATGACTTCGCGGAGGAAGCTTCTTGAGGTGACCTGCCTGGTCGTTCTGAGATCTCTGCTTTAGCCTCCTGAGGAAATGGTGGTGATGTACAGCCATGCCCGCCTCCCACTTCTCGAGGGAGAGTTGAAGTGCATGGCTGGGATTCTGCTTCCTGTCTTCCCTGAGAACTTGCGGGTGGCTGTGCAACATTTTTATGTGGGCAGTTTGCCACCATGTGCATGATGCTCTGACAGTAATGGCACTTCTTTGGCTGAGGAGGTAGACTACATTCCTTAGCATGATGATCAAGGCCACCACAGTTGTAGCATCTGCAAGCAAAAAGGATGAAAACATCTTAGAAGTAAGCAGCATGTATCCAAAAACATGTTTTCAAATGTGAAAATACACAAACTATCAATGAGATAAGTTTATTTTAATGTGCCTTCTTACAAGCATTTATCATTACACTGTTGGTTCAAAGATTATCACCAAAATATTCTGGCGAGGTTAAAAACTTGGTTGTGTGAAACACAACTAAACACAGTGAAAAACAAGAATAATAAAATATGAAAGAATACTTAATCACTTCCATATAGAAATGATTTCTTTAAATTTGACACTATTTGGTCATTTTGGAAGAACAATTTAGCCCACTAGAGGGCAGCGAATATTCAACAAAACAACAACCAGCCAGTTTTAAAGACAAGAGTATAGAAACACAGCTGTTGGCATGATACAAAGTGGCAATTCACTCAGCAACTGGGAAAATTTTAGATCAAATTAAATTTTGTGAGTTTAACACTTCTTTGAATGTTAATTATTTTGACTGTAGAAATCGCTAAACTGGAAAATGTTTTTCCCTTTGTATAAAATTAAGTAGTGCAGTGAAATTTGATATATTAGAAAGTCAGAGCCTAGTCAGAAAGTCAGGATGATATCTGGCAAACTGCCAAATAATTTTAGAGCAACAGACTAAATGACCGATTCAGAACAGTGCTGAAAAAAGAAAGTTTCTAAATTCTATGATTGAATTAATAAAGGTTGATGCCACTTCAATGATGAGAAAAGTTTACTTTCTTCTCTTTTTGTAAGAAATTAGCTTTCTTTTAGGGTGATTTCTTTTAAATTAAAATAAATGGAAATTTATCCATAATATGTGAATGCACATTAGGGACATGGCTTTGTACTAGATGTTTGAAAAGTTCAGCTTTCAGCTTGGCAAGGAAAAGCTGAGCAAGAAAATTTTTTCAAAGATATATTTGGCCAATTTCAATCAGATTTCCTTCTAAAATTTTATATTAAAAAATAACAAAAGACCATATGTGGAAGAAACTAAGAAAAATTTACATTTACCAAAGGTTTTAAATCTGACTGTTAAATATGGAATTTGTATAATGACTTGTCTCCCAATGAAATATTTTAAGAGCTTTCTATTTTATTTTCCAAATAAATTTATGACTCCATAAATCTCATTATGAAGCAAAAAGAACAATGGGTTATATATATATATATATATATATATATATATATTTTTTTTTTGAGATGGAGTCTCACTCTGTTGCCCAAGCTGGGGTGCAGTCATCTCGGTTCACTATAACCTCTGCCTCCTGGGTTCAGGTGATTCTCCTGTCTCAGCCTCTGGGGTAGCTAGGATTATAGGCATGCGCCACCATGCCCGGCTAATTTTGTATTTTTGGTAGAGACAGGGTTTCACCATCTTGGCCAGGCTGGTCTCAAACTCCTGATCTCAAGTGATCTGCCTGCCTCGGCCTCCCAAACTGCTGGGATTACAGGCATGAGCCACCGCACGTGGCCAGGTAATAATGTTTTAAAAATAATAACAAAATGTGTTAACTATGAGAAAATTGGTTTAAGTCCAGAACGACAACAAAAATGAATTATGATGACTTATATTTGTATGTGTGTGAGAACATCAAGCTTAATAATTTATACTATCTTATATAAGACAAACTACTAATGTACAACCTGCTAAGCAGTATATGTAGGATACTTGGTATTTTATCTTCTGGGATAAATTATAAACAAATAATTTTTTAATTGGCAAAAATTAGGGTAACTATTGCTTGCTTCTCCAGTTAGCAATATTACCTTACATACTTTAGAATAATGAATTCATAAGATGGGTTTTATTCTTTGCGACAATTAGCAAGTATTTATCTTAGGACAGACTGAATCATATTTTCAAAAAGGGAAAAAAAAAACAAGAAATCACACGTTATAGTTAAATTATTCACTGTACAATTACATGCCTTAATATGTTAAAGCATTACAATGCAGATTTAATATTGTTTCAGTCAAATGTCCTAAGAAAGTGTAAGATTAAATAACAAAGATTATTGGCTAATGCTTAAAATTTAGGTTCTCAAAATAACAACACTCAAAAATGGCATTTTTGAAAAATATAACCACATTACTTATAATAATGTATTTTCCCACACAGTTCTCCTCTACAATGGGTAAGTGAATTCTTAAATTAAATGTGCCCATCTTATGAAGTATCTTATTTTGAATTAAACTCAGTTCCTTGAGGATAACTCCCACTTAGAAGCTCATCTTCAAAGAGAGAGAAAATAGGTTAAAGGCTTCAGTAATATGGCTGGCTCTCCTGCAGACACATCAATTTCATCAGTCACTATGGTATGCACTACGTTATCCAATTCAAGGAACCATTTTGCCCACTCATTGACCAAGAGACTGATGTCAGTATTCTACTTTCACAAATGGGATCTTCAATTACCCTCTATCTGTGCATTTACCATTATATTTGGCCTATAAAAGTTGTTTTTAAGGATGCTATATAATTTCAGTTTCCTTACATTTTGATCTGCATAGTTAATTCACCCCCGCTTGGCTTTTCTGATATGTGCTATCATTAGGCCAGACTGTCTTCCAACTGAAAAGATTTGCATTTAGTGTGTATGTGCTTATCCTTAAAAGGGGGAGGAATGGTATTTACATTCTCTTCTATTTAATCATTCAGTGTCAATCACTCTTACTAAGAGTACAGATCACTCTCCATTATGAAACCCCTTCTTTCCCAAGGGACTGACACCAAAATAGAAATGTTCAGCTACCTTGCAGCTCACAAACTATACCACAACTATATACTCCATACAAGCCATATATGGTTGTAGTCCCCTTTGTTCACCCTCACTTTTCCACTTCAGTTTGCTTTTGTAGTTTGAATGAATTTTCCATTGTGATGTGAGCATAAAAATGGCATGTGTGTTCATGTTTAGCTACATGCTTAAGAAACATAAGGACATAGTCTCGAACAAGTCAAAGACTATACAAAGAAAACTATACTCATACTTTGTTATATATTCCCACAGCCTAACATAAAAAATAAAATTATTCATGTTAAGTACTTTATTAAATGCTGAACCAATGGCACAAAGGATATTTTCTCATGCATTACAAATAAAGATAAAATAGGCTGTGCACAGTGGCTCATGCCTGTAATCCCAGCACTTTTGGGAGGCCAAGGCAAGCAGTTAGAAGGCTGGGGCAGGAGAATTGCTTGAACCAGGGAGGCAGAGGTTGCAGTGAGGTGAAATTGCTCCACTGCACTCCAGCCTGAGCAACAGGGTTAGACTCTGTCTCAACAAACAAATAAAGATAAAATAAAGATGTTCAGTTTAATCTTAGAAGATTATCAAGTTCTCCATAAAATCACTTTATAAATACTGTAATTCTAATGAGCCAGCACATTCTATAAGTATTATTTCTTATTTAAGGAGCGTTTAAAGATAGAAGATAAATAAATCAAAGTCAATTTTTTGAAAGACTATCAAAATAAGATTAAAAACTTAAGATTTTAAATGAAAGAATGGCAACAATAGATAGAATAGAGGCACTTATGATGGCCAAATAAATAAAAACAAATCATTCAGGCCTTTAGAACCATTTGATTATATTCTGAAATAATTACATGAGTTTTTATAAATCAAGTCCAAACACCTACACTAGCTAATAAATTAATCGAAACATATACAAATTTTTGAGAATTTCATTAAAAAATGAAAACTCTGATTCAGAAATCAGAATTTAGATCTGCTATGACCATTAAAAATGTTTGCATTTTTTGATCCAAACAACTAAGCAGATTATATTTTCTTTTTTTTTTTCTAAAGATGCGGTTTCACCGCCAGGCTGGTTTTGAACTCCTGACCTCAGGTGATCCACCCACCTTGGCCTCCCAAAGTGCTAGGATTACAGGCGTGAGCCACCACGCCCGGCACAGATTATATTTTCAAATGACACCAGCAATAATGGAATTGAGCACAGCTGATAACCACTACGTTAAAATATAGACGTTAATTTTTAAATGATATTCCAATGGGGTAAATGAAAACATTCATCAATTATATATTCTCTCTTGAGCTGGAGAGTGATTAAAAAAATTAGGAAGAGGGGTGATACCACAGAGGAAAAACCAAATTTGCTTGTCTAAAAGTATAATAGGAAAAAATGTACCAGGGTTCTTCTCAGTACTTGAACAATCTAACTTAATAAAAATTTATATGTAAACTCATATCCACAGTTTGAGGGTCTGATGGGGGCATTAAGCATAATGATGACAGTGATGTGTAAGCTTCTGAAGAGGAAAGAATTGTTGAAAGATAGTATGTAAAGCAGTATCAGGGATAGAGAAAAGAGTGGTAAAAGAAGTGCAAGCTTTGGGCAGGAACAAGGTTCAAATATAGAAAAGGAGTACGTAAAAATCCCTGGGCAAACAGATAAAAAAAGAAAAGGATTAATAAAGTTTCCAAATGGGAGGCAGAGGGGCTAAAGAAAAAGTCACAGATTGAAAAACATTTCAGGAACTGAACTGGAGAAAAAAATAACTGATTCTTTGCAGAAATTACCATTTTAAAACTTGGTACAGTTCAACTAAATTCCAGAAATGACACTAATAACATTCTTCACCTCTATTATTTTTTATTCTAATATGTTTTAACACTTGTTATCTAATCAAAATTGTGTGCCAATCAACTCAACACATGGAAGTGCTGGATCCCAGCCAGCTGATAGTGGGGAGGTGGGTGGGTAGAAAGGTTATTAGAGAATGCAAGAGAGCTGACAAGCAAAGGATCCAGAGCGTAGGTTTTTATGGAAGCAATATGCCTATCCTGTACCTCCTGAAGGTAAGAGGGGCAGATCCTGGAACCAATCTTCCAGAAGAAGATTCTAGTTTGTTCTGACTGAGTCTACACAATCTAAATAAACATGTGGGTATAGTTTACTCACTCCACAGGACCCACCCCAAAATACCAAGAGAGAAGTTAGGAAACTAGGCTGAGTCACAGAGCTAGTAAGTCTCTTTAATAGTGTACATGTCTTCTGACCTCTATATCAACCTGTACTTTAATGAATTAGTTTCTTTTATTTCATTCTTCTCATAACAAATTCATAAGACTGTAAGCCAGTTAAATAGTAACAATTTTAGTAAAGTTAATTTTTAATTATGTTTTTCATAAATTTTTTATATATTGTTTCTAAGTACAGTGGTAAAAATACTGAGTTTTCTAAAACAGTTAGTTGGTGATACTGATGATTTATGTTCTTTCAAAAAGTTTCCTAGATAATAAATACACATTTAACACCAGAAAGTTTTCATTTGGATCTTCTGGAATATAGAAGCCAGCACCATGCCCCTCTATTACCTTAATTCATGCTAAAAACAAAATATATACAGAAGGACTAAACATACTTTTAACAATTAAAATGGCAGTAACAGAAATAATAAATAGGTTCAATTCACTGAGAGCTTACTAAATTCCAGACACTGTGCTAAAGGTTTTTAATGTGTTATATAATTTAATACTCCCTCAAACCCTATGAATTGGATATTACAATATCTAAATTGTATTGATGAAGAGAATTAGAGATTACCTAGAAGGGAATTTTAATTGAAAACAGTTAAATTTCACTTCCATTTTGATTATATAAAAATTTTATAACCAAAAATATTGATGTAATTTTATTATATGTAAGTCTAAAAAATCAGGATCTTGAATTGAAAACACTAATACACACACACCCACCCACCCACCCACCCACCCACACACACACACACACACACAAGATCTGAAGTAGATTTTTCTTGAGATTGTGTTGCTGGGGAGGTCAGTGTCTTTCTTTGAGGATCCCATCTATAAAACAAAAGGCTGGGAATAGTCCAGTCCAGATATTTTTCACTGCCAAGGCTGGATTTTCTTTTCATCTCTCCTGTACTTTACGTGTTGAAAAACTTGGTCTAAAAAATTTGTGAATACTTTTCCATTCTCTTTAATCGTATGTAAATTGGAATTTTAAGTTGACATGCTGTATGATCAGTGCTATCAAACTGACTCAATAAAATTCCAGTCAAAAGAGAGAAGATGGAAATTTTAGCCCATGAAATCATACAGCAATATGAATGATTTATTTAGGCTCTGATATATTGCAATCAGATTCTATTGGTTAGAGTGAATGTAAATTGAGACTGCCTCTTTTGGAGAATTATTTGACAGAATATTTGAAAATATTAATACATATACTCTCTGACCCAGTAACTCTCACTCTCGGAATTTGCCCTACAGGAATATTCACTGATAAGCACAATGATTCTGGTACTAAGATATTAACAAGAGCACTATCCATACTGGTAAAAAGTTAGAAAAATTAAATAATAAGTTTAGTTTTATTTATAAAATTTTAAAAAGCATTATTATATTATGCTTATAATCTTAAAATCAAACAACACTTATAATCAAACCCAGAGAGTCTGGCTAGAGTCCATGCACTTTAACAGGAAGAGCTTTACCACTAAGCTATACATGTTAAAATGAAAAATAAATTAAAGCCACACATACCAAAAAACATTTTACAGATATAAAATAAATGAAATCATAGTTTTTTAAATTGAGGTAAATGTATATGTATTGACATGGAAAGATCTCCAAGACAAATTGTTAAGTAAAAAAAGCCACAGCATAATACATAAATATAGTATAATCACTTTTCTGTTTCAAAGACACTAGATGTGATTCTAAGTAACTGTGTGCATTTTTAAATGCATGTAAAAACTGGCTGAGTGTGGTGGCTCACGCCTGTATTCGCAGCACTTTGGGAGCCCTAGGCCAGCAGATCACGAGGTCAGGAGCTTGAGACCAGCCTGGCCAACACAGTGAAACCCCATCTCTAACTAAAAATAAAAAACATAGCCAGGGGCAGTAGTGCACGCCTGTAATCCCAGCTACTTGGGAGGCTGAGGCAGGAGAATCGCTTGAACCCAGGGGGCGGAGGTTGCAGTGAGCCGAGATTACACCACTGCACTCCAGCCTGGGTAACAGAGCGGGACACCATCTCAAAAATAAATACATGCATACATACATATATACATAAAGGCATGTAAAAACCACTGGGAGGACAGACAGTGAACTGACAAATTAAGAGTGGTTATATCTAGGGAAAACAATATGGTGAAGGGGCATTTCATTTTTTTTTTTTTTTGAGACAAGGTCTACCTCTGTTGCCCAGGCTGGAGTACAGTGGTGTGATAACGGCTCGCTGCAGCCTGGACTTCCCAGACTTAATTATCCTCTACCTCAGACTCCTTAGTAGCTGAGACTACAGGTATACACCACCAATTTGTGTATGTGTGTATGTGTGTGGTTTTATTGGTAAAGACAGAGTTTTGCCATGTTGACCAGGCTGGTGTCTAACTCCTAGGATCAAGTGGTCCTCCCATGTTGGTCTCCCAATGTGCTAGGATTATAGGCATTAGCCACCATGCCTGGCTGGCATTTCACTTTTACTCTATAAATTTTTGTAGTTTCTTTTTTAAATAAAAAGAACTGATATATTATTTGTGTAAATAAGAAAAGGAGCAATTATAAAACTCCATTTCCTTTTCGTAATTTGGCCCTCATTATTATGTTAGTTATCTGACAGTGAGCTTGTCTCCCAGTGACTGAGAATCATTTTGGAAGCCTTCAAAAAGTACTAATGCCCAGGTCCTACTCCAGACTATTTAAATCAGAATCTTTGAGGATGAAGCTCTAAGCATCAGTACTTTTTTGAAGTTTCCCAGGAGACGGTGATGTGCAGCTACTTGAGAACTATAGCAGTTAACAAACCCAAGTGTTAAACTGACAATCTTATCACTATATTTAACACTATAAGGAGTGTGGTTCAAAAGAGAATAAATCTCTCAAAACAGTTTTCAACAGGTTACTCACTCATGCCTCAGAAAGGAAAAGAGGGGAGGGGTGGAAGGAGGGAAGAAGGAAGGGTGAGAGAAGGAAAGAAGGGAGTAAGAGAGGGAGGGAAGAAGTGTGTGTATATATATTTCCTTATTGAGAATGGCTCCTTGAAATTTCTGAAACATTTAGTTGTGATGGCAGAAAAGTCCCTCAACCTTTTATCATCACTGATCCCTGGAAGGCACACACTGCAAACCTACTGAGTTTAACTTCAGATGTAGTTTCTCTGTTCAATTTATAATTTATCAATCAAGAACAGGATCAATGTGTACCCTGTGTCATCAAAATGGATAACTGCTTTTTTTTTTTTTTTTGAGACAGGGTCTTGCTCTGTTGTCCAGGCTGGACTGCAGTGGCTCAATCAGGGCTCAGCAAGATCTACAGGTGTGTGCCAACATGCTTGGCTATTTTTTAAAAAAAAATTTTATAGAGACAGGATGTCACTTTGTTATCCAGTCTGGTCTTGAACTCCTGGGCTCAAGTGATCCTCCCACCTTGGTTCCCCAAAGTGTTGGGATTAGAGGAGTGCCACTGCACCCAGCCAATTTACAGCTCTTTAATCAATAGCTACTTTCCCTAATTTCACCATCATTATAAATTAATATTTACTGATTTCCCATAATAACTCTTTTAATTCTCCATCTTCTTTTTTTTATTGCATTTTAGGTTTTGGGGTACATGTGAAGAACATGCAAGATTATTGCATAGGTACACACATGGCAGTGTGACTTGCTGCCTTCCTCCCCATCACCTATATCTGGCATTTCTCCCCATGCTCTCTTCTCTCCAACTCCCCACCCCCCACTGTCCCTCCCCTGTTTCCCCCAGACAGACCCCAGTGTGTGATGCTCCCTTCCCCTGTGTCCATGTGTTCTCACTGTTCAACACCCACCTATGAGTGAGAACATGTGATGTTTGATTTTCTCTTTCTGCATCAGTTTGCTGAGAATGATGGTTTCCAGGTTCATCCATGTCCTTAACTCATCGTTTTTTATAGCTGCAGAGTATTCCATGGTGTATATGTGCCACATTTTCCCTGTCCAGTCTATCATCGATGGGCATTTGGGTTGGTTCCAGGTCTTTGCTATTGTAAACAGTGCTGCAATGAGCATTCATGTGCATGTGTCCTTATAGTAGAACGATTTATAATCCTTTGGATATATACCAAGTCTTCTATTGCCTACATCTAAAAAAATTCTGAACAGCATATAAATTTTTTTAGTATGGACATGCTCTTGCAAACATTTCTCCTCATGGCCAAATTCTGTTGGCTTTTTTTTTTTAACTTTTTTTGATACAGGGTCTCACTCTGTCACTCAGGTTAGAGTGCAGTGGCGTGATCTCGACTCACTGCAACCTCCACCTCCCGGGTTCAAGTGATTCTCATGCCTCAGCCTCTTGGGTAGCTGGGATTACAGGCGTGCACCACCATGCCCAGCTAATTTTTTATATTTTTAGTAGAGTCAGGGTTTTACTATGTTGGCCAGGCTGGTCTCGAATTCCTGGCCTCAAGTGATCTGCCTGCCTCAACCTCCCAAAGTGCTGGGATTACAGGTGTAAGCCACCATGCCCAGCCTCTGTTGGCATTTAAATAGAAAATTACTTTCTTAACAATATAAACAGAATAATAAGCTGTTTTTTATAAAAATTATTAGGTATGTAATTTAAAAAAACTCTAATATCTAAACTACACTGGGCTTACAAGAATGCCATGAATAAAATAACTACTGCTCACTCTGTTTTCCATACCTAAAGAAAAGGAAGTCCATAATAGATAGTATTGAAACCTGTTTAATCATACCACCCTATGGGTAGGTGCTCAATATTATTAAATAAAAAGCAAAATTCAGTCAGTATAATTGTCATTTGGTTCTTTCTGTTGCATAATAAATCGTATATGTTTTGATGGCTCTGTATTGTCTAATACTGTTTAGCGTAATAAACAAGGATCAACCTGTGGGGACATGGAACCAAAGTAAATTCAAACTCTGAACTGCTGGCAGTGGAAATGAATACTCAGTGTCTCCCTTAAAGCTCAGTTTTCAGACCAACTAAACTGATTTTTTTAAATTTTATTTTATTTTATTTTTTGAGATGGGAGTTTTACTCTTGTTGCCCAGGCTGGAGTGCAATGGCGCGATCTCAGCTCATCACAGGGTTCAAGTGATTCTCCTGCCTCAGCCTCTCGAGTAGCTGGGATTACAGGCATGTGCCTCCATGCCAGGATAATTTTTTAATTTTTAGTAGAGATGGGGTTTCTCCATGTTGGTCAGGGTGGTCTCAAACTCCTGACCCTCAGGTGATCCGCCTGCCTTGGCCTCCCAAAGTGCTGGGATTACAGATGTGAGCCCCCGAGCCCAGTCTTTTTTTTTTTTTTAATTTATCAACTACTGTTCTAACCTCTTTTATCATCTGGTTATATGATGACAAATTAACAAGATACACTGTCTACAAGTGGATTCAACTGCTCAGAATACTCATTTAATCATTTTTATAAAATCAAATGAAAACCAAATGGACAAAAAAGCATTTAAGAATATTATGTGCACAACTTTGTATTAGATGCCAATGAAAGGTATGTGAATAGTTAGCTAGATAGTTAAGATTTACACATTTTATCTCATTTAATGTCTTCTGACTGGTTTTTAGATTGTCTTAGGTTTATTAGGTTTTGGACACTTTCTCTGATTAATGCCACCCACTATCTCATAATATCAATGAAAATGCATCAAAGTATACTGAAAACCAGCTAAAATACAGTAATAGCTCTATTCACAAACCTTTCATCATCTTATAAAAACAAGAAGGTAAGAAGAAAAATGCGGGGGATGGGTATGTAATGAATGGTGGTGCAGGTCACTGAGAAATGGGGATGGAACATGCAGCAGTTTTAAAAACAAACAAGACATGGAAGGGGAGAGAAATCACTGGAGGCAATGGGGGCAAAGGGAACATTTTTCATATAAGGGCTCTTCAATCAGGGATAGTTATAAGCCAGACAGTTTTATATATCATTCCACTATGTTTAAAAGTACTTGGTAGATTCTGTGGCAAATCAATGGAACAGTAATTATTTGTTGAGAGTTTTCTACTTTGTACTATAACTTGAGAAGGAGCATAATAATGAATTCTAGGTCATAAGTTAAAACTTTATTTCAAATAGAAATGTTATCTCAAATGACAAACAACATCCCAGACAGATAATCTGTTCTGGCTAATGGGAAAGTTAAAAAAAAAAAAGAGAGAGAAGATGTACTCAAACACAGATAACTTCATGCTTTCCAATTTCTGGGGAGTCAAAGCAGTTTGTTATGAAATAGTACCCAATCGCACATGCAGTAGGCACTCGGCCAGTGCAGCTTGCAGAACCCAAGACAACTAAGGAGGAGTATCCAGTTCAAGAGTAACACACACAGATATACGCAACTAAATAAAAGCCACATGCATTTTTGCAGTTTTAGTGCTGTAACTCTCCTAACTGCAGGTTTCAATCCATCCTTGTTGGAAGCAAGTTCAGTTTATCGACTATATTTGGTCTTACTGACCTTTAAGTTAAAGTTTTTAAAAAAGTTAGTACTAACATCAATTACGAAAGAAAGGGAAGACATTCAATGTTTAACTTATCTTGAAATGGTTAAAATTAGGTGCTTGCTTAGATGGAAGAATCAGATTATAATATGCGGTCTGGAAATGTTTGTTCATTTATTACAGCAACCTTGCTGAACACTTAAAACCACCAGGGCTGCTTGCTTTTTTCACCAGACTATTTCAAATTCACCAGTGTCAGAGGTGTGACATCTGCTGTAAATAAGCATCAGCTCAGCCTCAAACAATACAATTCCACTAGAGCTTTGTGTCAACTCCTATGCTTTTTTTCTTGCTCATCGCATGATTTCTTTTAGGCTTTGGTTCTGCAGCCAACATTCTTTTTATCTATTAATATAACACTATTTTGTAAGTCATTCTAAAGTTGTATCATTCTCCTATATATACATTGAAAATTTCTTTACTATTAGGACATTTGATCAGAGCACAAGAAATTTTAAAAGAAGAATCTCATCATGATTACCTGATAAGTGAGGCAATAATTTGTTACAGAAGCAGATCTAAATGTCCAAACAATATGTGAAAGAATTTAAATACCATATTAAAAGTATCTTAGGTATACAAAATAAAGACTGCAAAATAGTGACTAGTGCACATTTTATCACATATACTTTTCCATTAAAACACAGAAGGAAAAGAGAACATGAGAAATTCCAAAAGAAAGAAAGATGTATAGAGTTCAAGAATCAATTTTGGTGGCATGACTAATGTACTATACACAGAAGATTAGATAACAGCTTCAGATTTATACTGGTTGTTTGCAAGCCAGGGGCAAAAGGGTGCTCAATTAAACAATATTACTCTAGTTTTAGTAAAGTAAGTATCTTCTGGGTTACTCAAAACTTTGAAGTCATCTATGACTGAGTTACCTTTGATGCAAGTAATAATGCTGGCAGAATCTGAGTTTTTATAGAGGCAGAATGTTAAAACACCTTTCTATTGCTGTATGACTGACTTACTACTGAATTACTAGTACTTACTACTAACTACTGAATTATTTTTTGAGACAGGGTCTTGCTCTGTCACCCAGACTGGAGTGCAATGCCACCATCCTAGCTCACTACAGCCTGGAGCTCCTGGGCTCAAGCAATCCTCTCACCTCAGCCTCCCAAGTAGGTGGGACTACAGGTGTGCACCACCATGCCTTGACTAATTTTTTTATTTTTAGTACAGATGAGGTCTCACTATGTTGCCTAGGCTGGTCTCACACTTCTCGGCTCAAGTGATCCACCTAACTTGAACTCCCAAAGTGCTGGGATTACAGGTGTGAGCCACCCCACCCCTAGCCCCCTGAATTATTACATTACTGAATTAGTAAGAAATATTCATAATCTTTCCATTTTGACAATGTTTATATGAATAGCATTAATTTATAGAGGATCAGTGGTCTTAGAGCACAGCGCCTGGTATGATTTAACCAAAACGTGTTCTCAGTAAAAATTCATGTGCAAGAGCCAAATGAAGACAGCTCGAAGCCATCTCCTGTCTCAACAGCTACATAGCAATCAGGAGTTAAAACCATTTTGCTGAAGTCACCAAGGAAAGGCTTCTAATGATCGATAAGTTTGATCTCCCATTCCAGCACCAGCTACCGCTGAGGAAAATGATTAAGTATAAACGAGAAGTAAATGACCTCTGTCCATTTCTCCCTCTAGCCCAACTGGTCTTCCAGTGACAGACTATATACCGCCCTTTGCCAAGAAGCAGAAGTTCCTCAATTGTTCACTATGTATGTAAGTAAAAATTGAAC
This sequence comes from Cacajao melanocephalus, assembly GCA_963573385.1. Taxonomy (NCBI): domain Eukaryota; kingdom Metazoa; phylum Chordata; class Mammalia; order Primates; family Pitheciidae; genus Cacajao; species Cacajao melanocephalus. The sequence continues at coordinate 85,983 of CAUYLG010066264.1, forward strand.
AAGGAAAATTGCTACCATGTTCAGATAACCTCTGTAAACTGTGATACTATCTTCTCTTGTGTCTTATTTTTAAAATTAGGGCTCAAGATAAAGTCTTGTATGGTGTTCTTGGCCTCATGGCTACTTCCTTTCCGCCTCCTTGCTGACTGAGGGTGCCCTTCATGTCATAATCTTTTTATGACTAAAGCCTGATGGTCAAGCTGCTAAGACACCCCTACAGATCTTTTCTCTGATCACTGATCCCTTAAGATATCTTGTCTCCCTGTTTGAACATTTCAAGGCTGTGACCCTGTGAATACAAGGCCACCAGGTAAAATCTGAAGGTAAGTATGGGAAAAGCAATTCTATCCCCAGATAGAACCAGATTGTTTATACAAGTCCTAATACTCTTAGTAACTTCTCATCATTAGGGCTAGGTTCTACATGTTAACAGATTTGTTTGCACATATTCTGAAAGCCAAAAAATGGCTTTGTTATGAGGACAATTCCTTAAGTATTTGAATGATGAGTTTTCATCTCCTCTGGTCACCCTCTAGATTTGGCTGGAGGAACTTTCCATGAAGGACTAGTGGAACAAGAGAAAAAAAAGCCACTTTAGTGGAACAAGAGAAAAAAAGCCACTGATTTTTTTTTTCTAGACTTTTCTTTAAAAAATATTGAAAGATACCCTGACAGGTGTGGTAAAGGGAAGTAAATTTGTTTGGACAATACTTGAGCCTTTTATTCAAAAAATATATTTCAGAAAATGAACATTTAAAAATATGATAGCTACAAATGGCAAAGTGTTGTTTATCACTCTGAATGCAAAGTTCTGTTTATGTGTTTGACATGTAATTTGAATGACTGCAATATATGTGTGGGGGAAAGCTGTGCTTCAGTGGAAAACATCTGGAGCGCGACTTCTGGATTATCTGATTCTGATTCTAAGAGGGTTATTTGAAAACTCTTTCCATGACTGATAACTGATAGAAATAGAAAATCAATTTTCTCTACAGAGGGCCAAATTCTATCCTGGAGGGTGGGGAGTCAACTGATTTCCCCTTCCCACTGTGGAAGAAATCATTTTTGCTTCATTTGCATATTCATGTCAATATACCTGATCTACAAATATGTCTGTCCTTTGATTCTCCTTTGAACAAGTAGCAACATTTGGTTCTCTCACTTAACTGAGTTAAATAAATTCTTTAACACTTGTTCATTTGATATTTGCATAAAAATCATAATGCAAATTTTCTGAAAATTATCCTTTAACGTAAACATGTACCACAGAGCCATGACATGAGATGCAAGAAACACTGATAAGCACTTTTAAGCACATAGACTTCTAGAAAGAAGGCAAATAACCAACTAGCTTTAACACTCAGTTATTGGATCCAATTTTAGTTTTTTTGTTTCTTCTCAGTGATTTTGTTTTTCCTATATCTTGAAACATTTTGATCTTTCATAGTTTTTGGACTTATTCTCAACTACATTAAAAGATAAAATAATAAGAATATAATTACTATTTAACTATATTTAATAAGACATATTAAAAAATAAAATTCTGAAAAAAAATTTTTAAGTCTGAGCCTCTCTATGTTGCTTAGGCTAGATTGCAGGGGTTATTCATAGGCATGACTGTAGCAAAGTGCAGCCTCAAACACCTGGCCTCGAATGATCCTCTCAAGGAGACATGTGTGCCACTGTGCCCAGCAAGGGATGATAGAGAAATAAATCATCACTATTTCACTATTTCATTATCGTTCAGTTTTTTTTTTTCTTTTTTCTTTCTTTCTTTCTTTCTTTTTTTTTTTTTTTTTTTTTTTTTTGTTTGTTGGTATGTTGCCCAGGCTGGAGTGCAGTGGTGCAATCTTGGTTCACTGCAACCTCCACCTCCCGGGTTCAAGTGATTCTAATGCCTCAGCGTCCTGAGTAGCTGGACTACAGGCGTGTGCCACCACGCCCACCTAATTTTTCTATTTTTTAGTAGAGATGGCCATGCTGGCCAGGCTGGTCTGGAACTCCTGACCTCAAGTGATCTGCCTGCCTCGGCCTTCCAAAGTTCTAGAGTTACAGGCATGAGCCACTGCACCCAGCTTATTCTTCAATTTTCTTATTGCATTGTTTCAAGTATTGCCTGATCTTCCAAGAACGTACCAAAGTCATTGGAATAGTGTTTTATATAGTCTTTTTCTTTTTAACCTTTCATTGAACACAGCTGAGAATTCAGAAATTTTCATTTCTGTCCATAATGGCAGAGAGAAGATGAATGAGACCATAAGTACAAAAAAAGACAGCTAGCAGTACTCTAGACTCGAATGATGGCAATTTAATTGTATAAACTAAATCTCAGCGTATAAGCCTTTATACAAGACAAAAAAATGAATATTCACTAAATCAATGAGTAGACAATATTATTTCTAAATAAAAAAAGAAATTTGTTATCTAGTTAGTCATTCTACGGGATGTCATCATGCAGTATTTTTGGACAAAAATTTTTGCTAAAAGTACATGTGACAGTATTTTCCCTTTTATGAAGTTTGTATGAGGAAATTTACCTAAGAAACTGTATATAAAAATATGGTTCATAAGTAGACAAATGCTTAAGGCACTAACTGAAAGGAAACAGAATAGAAATGAAAAAAAAAATTGATCATTCTAATCAATGTCTAAAAATAAAAATGTTTTGTAGGCTAAAGGAAATGATCACCTTCTAACAAAATTATAAGCCATGAAAACTTTCAGAAGTATTTAATTTTGAAGATGTAAATGCAAGAAACACTAGGAGCAATAAGCTGGAACCTCTTAGAAATGTATTTGAAATCTGAATCAGTATTTACAAAATAGGTATGTTTTGGGATCATCCATGCACAATTACTTGCATTCAACGGAAATCACCCATTATGAAAATGAGTATCCCCATACCAGAAAGACATGCAAGAAAAATTTGAGTTTGTTAAATTCTTACTAATTTCCAATGCAGTTTCTAAACCAGGTTTTGACTTATATATTTGTAAATTATTTGTAGTATCACTTAAAAATATATTTTAAAACAGTCCGTTGGCCTCCAATGATAACTGTTGATGATGACTGTTCTTCCTGGTATTGTGATGGCTAATAAAGTGTAGACTTTGCTAAGTGCTGTAAGATAGAAAGTGTTATGTCTTTTCAAAAAATCTTTTTGTTTTTGACATAATCAAAAACAAAACAAAATAATGACACAACTGTAATTACTGAGAGCATGAGGGATGACTTTGTAAAGGGGATGGCCTGGCTGCAACAAACTACTTGTTATTTTAAAATGCGGACGGTTTAGGCCAACTCTGAGAGCACTGCCTCTGAGTCAGCCCTGCTCTGCAAGGAGCAGTACCATTCAAGAAAACATTCCTGTCTAAAATAAATAAATACACAAAAATAAAAAATAAAAATGAGTAAGGTTTGAATACAAGCAAAGATGGGAAAGAAAATACGCCAGGCAAATAAACGGCCTGAGTATAAGACCGAAGTGAAAAAGCAGAGGACACGTTTAGGAAGGCAAGTTGGCTGGCTTGGAAAAGAAAATAGAAACCAAGACTACTGAGCAGAATATTAAATATATTTTACAATTTAATATTTTTAAAACTTTGATCTTACAGTAGAAAAAAAACAAATAAGTTTCAAAGTTTATGTACACATTATTCATGACCTCAAATCTAATATAAAAAGGGAATCCAGGATTTCAATCTGTAACTCAGGTGGTGGTCCATGATAAAACCACCTAATATCTCTGGGTTTCCTCATCTATAAGCAAGCTTCATACTTCAAGAATTCATTTTTAAAGATGAACATAATTTTCACTCACTTAATTTGGTTGTTGTTGGTCTTTAATGAGATACATATTTTAAAATGTTTTGTTAACTATAAAGCTCCATATATAAATGGTAGGTGAAATTTCTCCACTAGTGGTAACACAATTCATGGTAGATGAACTGAAGCCGTCATGAACTGGGAAGTGGAGGGAGCGAGAGCAAAAATAAATAACAAAAGCAGCTTAAAATATTTTTATCTTTACAAGAATGGTGAAGAGACCAAACAACCTAATAATGATACTATACATATCTTATGGATGCTCTATAATTTATTTCTATTTTCCATTCCTTGTCTACTGAGATTTTCTTTACCATCTCCTACTCTTCCATTTTGATGAGATATTAGTAAATTAATTTGCTTTGTTGCAGATGCCATGCATTTCTCCCTGTATGTGGTTCACTGTCTAGATATTTAATATTTTTCTGCTTTATCCCTTGTAATCCCTAAAGATCAAGTTATGGAGTAACTTAGTTTACATAAATTCTATCAGAAAATTTGCAGAGAAAGAAAATGATAATGTACTCTATCTTTCTGTAGTACAATTTTAAGTACTGGGAATCTGCTGACTGTTCCTACATTCTAGGAACTATTCTTTCTTCTGGTTTTCAGAATATTAAATTGATTTCTTTCTACCATACTGATATTATTTTCCTATCTTGTTCTTAGTACCTTTCTAGAACTTTCAAGATCTAGACTTATATTGTCCACCAACTCCCTTTTGAAAAATTAATCAACTTCCTATATACTAACTACTTTCATTAGTCTGATCACTCACAAATTACTCCCACTTTTATGTCTTCTTGTAATCTCAAACTCAACTCATCTCTTCAAGGTCATTTAGACCCACCCCTAGTTTCCAAATCTCTTCCAGTAAGTTACACATTTATAATTGAATTCATAGTGTTTGCTGGTATAATACTTGGTTGGTTCAAAGAAATGGAAAAGGTACTATTGAAAAAGTCACTATATTTTGGTCTTTAAAACAGCATGCTTACTAGAAGTCAACTCTCTTAAACCCATGAAGTCATCTCAGCTTCCTGTTTATTTGGGAGTGGATTTTTGATCTCTGACCTTCATGCCAGATGTCACAGATAGGTCACTGTAACTGACACCTCAGGTACATCTTTCAGCCTGTTTGTCCCACTCAACTACCAACCAGTGTGACCATATTTATATTACTCTGGATAATATAAATGAAACAAACAAACAAAAAATTAATTATAGGTCAAGCACAGTGGCTCACTCTTACAATCTCAACAACTTTGGGAGGCCAAGGTGAGCAGATCACTTGAGCCCAGTAGGTTGAGGCTGCAGTGAGCCATGATCAGGCTACTCCAGCCTGGCCAAAAAAGCGAGACCCTGTCTCAACAAAGAAACAAAAAAATGGATTAGCAAATCAGTCACCTTCACCTTATATTATCAAAAAATAGAGTAACATGAGAACAAAGAGATTAAAAAGGGAAAATATTATGAGATGCTGGAAGGATGAAAAAAGAATATTTAGTACTAAAGAGCAGCATCATTAAAGTGGAAGAAATGTAAAATGACTAGTGTCAAAATGCAATAAAAATAATGAATTCGTATTTGCCTTACTTTTTGGACCAAACAGTATTGTCATACCTTTCAGTAATATTTCAGAGTAGCAGGCACCCACTGAGCTATAACGTAACTCTATGGCAGAAGCTTCATCTTCTGGGCAAAACTACCACACAGTTCAACTTCCTTTTATTTAATCAATTTTTTGTCAAGTCTTACCAAGCTTCAATTACCACTATAAGAATTTTTCAATAAAATAGTAATGGAAAAAGTATAAGTCAACCACATGTGGATGTGCATCTTTGGAGACACAGCAAGTCTGAAACTTGAAGAGATGCTAAGGTTTAGGTCACAGACTTGGGAGACATCACTGAAAGAGCAGTCGGTAAAGCTAAAGCTCAGAAGTCACCTAGCAAAATGTGAAGAGAAATCTACTGTTTGACAACTTTCAGGTGGAGGAACCAGTTAGGAGGTCTAAGAAGGAACAGTCAGAAAAGTAGTAGACAAGAAAAGAGATATTTCCCTAGTTAGTAAGAGGCCACAGATAGAACATAAAACAAATACAAAAGAATTGAGGAACTAAAATTAAGCCATAGCGCCAGTATCAAACTTCCTCAAAGTCAGACAAACATATCTTAGGAAACAGATCTTCCTAGGGAACTCATTTCCTCAGAAAAGCAAGCCTTTCCAAAGCCAAGTACTATATATTCTTTTGAAAATCACCGGAGTCCAGTAGAAAAACAGACAATGGACATGAACAGGCAATTCACAAAAAGAGAAAGAAAAATAGCACAAACATTTAAAAAATACCCATAGCAGCATAACATGTCAAAGCAAATTTTAAAAAGCAACAACCATACATTAAAATTACATGTAACATAATTACATTACATCAAAAATATACTACATTTCCTTCAAAGTAGCATATAAAATATTCTGAACAACCATACCACTGAAAAACAACTAAAATTGCTGGAAAAAATATTTCTGAAACATCTTTTGAACTGCTTTGCTGATGGCACTGGAAAGTCAGGGATGCACAGAAGCCAAAAACAAAATGAAAGCAGGAAACTAGGGAGCTGAGTGGAGCACTGAAATGGCCTCTCAATCTGGAGACATCTACAGAACACGAGCAACAATCCAAAGCTTTCACCTTGTAAGTTGGATGATGAAGCAGAGGGGTTAGAAAACAAAGCCTAAGATCTAACAGGAGATCCTGTCCCCTCTGTGGGACAGGATCTGTGACCCCACCCCCCTAAATTATACTCAGATTGTAAAGATCAATGAAAAGTAGTTACCTCTCAACAGGCAAGAGAACTTTTCTGCTCCCAACTTTGCGGAGGAAGAGAAGACATTCCCCCCTTGAGAACTGATATCACAAGCCAGATGCTATATGGTGTTACAGCTCACATGGGGCTACAACTCAAGCTGAGAATTTATTTTTAAATGGTTCCCAGTTGGTACAAGTAGCTCTAGGCACATGATAAAATAAACACATACCTTCCTCAGAGAAAATGTACTTTCAAGTCAAAAGTCAAAAAATTCCTGTAGACAAAAGTTCAAGAAATATGAATTTCTGGTTATAAAAATCACAAAAGACTAAATAAATAAATAAGGGACCATGAGCTACAGCCAGTAGAATTAGATCCAAAGTGCTGAGATACTGAATTGGCCAGATTCAGACTAAAATAAGTATGTTTTGATATGTTTAAAGCAATACTTCTTAACTATTAGGTCAATATTTCCTTTGTATAATAAATGTTTTTGTAATGCCCCACTCTTTTTTTTGGAGACAGAGTCTTGTTCTTTCACCAGGCTGGAGTGCAGTGACGCGATCTCAGATCACTGCAACCTCCATATCCTGGGTTCAAGCGATTCTCCTGCCTCAGCCTCCCAAGTAGCTGGGATTACAGGTGCGCACCGCCATGCCCAGCTAATTTTTTTGTGTTTTTAGTAGAGATGGGGTTTCACCTTGTTGGCCAGGATGCTCTCAATCTCTTGACCTTGTGATCCATCCACCTCGGCCTCCCAAAGTGCTGGGATTACAGGTGTGAGCCGCTGTGCCCAGCCGTAATGCCCCTATTCTTATACTGAAATAAATTTAAATATCTCTATATACATAAAATTTAAATTATTTATATTCCTTAACTGTAATATAAAGAAAAAATTTATAGTAAAGTAATACATACTTCAATTTTAAAATGTAGTGGTAAAACTACACAAGAATACAAGAAAATATCAATGCTTGTGCTTACCTCTGATAAATAAATTGGCTTTAAGCCATTCCATACAGGTACAAGAAAACGAAAGAAGAGGTTCATGGGGATACTAAGACAAAAATTAGCATGAGTATATACATATACAGAAAGAGGAAGAAACATCACCTTGATTGAATCAGCATAACATGTCAAAGCAAATTAAACAATCAACACTGCAAAAATGAGAAATACAACCCTCTTCAAATGAGCTTTGTGTTACGTATAAGTGTGGGAGCCAAATAATTTCCTGTGTTGTCAGATGACAGATGATAGTGATGATGTGTAGCAGAAAACATACCACATGTATTTTAATTCTACCTCATGCTAAGACATAAATTCAGTGTCATGTGTATAAAAAGACCTTAGAGACCAGATCCTTTAATAGGTGATGGGGAATAGGTGATGGATTGGAAAACAAGAACTAAACACAAGAGGTTATAAAGAAATTATCTCTGGAAATGGTACCACAGTCAGGCTGTAAAACAACTTCCAACCCCAAAATAAATAATTCTACATGTAATTTTTACAATATAGATATTTTATCTTTGTATTACAAAAAAATTATAAATACTGTGATTCAGTGGGTTTCTGAATATGACAGACTTACTCTTCTACAGTCTACAGCTATAAAACTGGAAAAGATCCCTATCTCAGTAAGTTGCACCTTTACCCACATTGCATCATCATAAATTGCACTACCTCTCCAGCTCACACCAGAAATCAATAATGTCCTAATTCTTCTCTTTCCCTCACACTCCATATGCAATCTATCAGCAAATCTTGTTGCCTCATTCAAAACATGTCCAGAATCTGACAACTTCTGTCCACATCCATAGCCATGTCCATGGTAACCATGCCATCATCATCTCTCATCTTCCTGCATTCTTTTAACAGCCTCCAAGAGGATCTCTCTGGCCTTTATTTTTGTCTTGCCTAGCTTCCAAACAGCAGCCACAGTGACCTTTGCTAAACAAGATATAGGTCACTTCATACCCTTTTCAAAGCCCTTCAATAGCTATCAATCTGCTATAGTTTGAATGTATCCCCCAAAGTTGGTGTGTTATTTTAATTTCTGTATTTTTGTAATACCTTTTAATTCCTCAAAAGTAAATCTTCCTTTATTACTGTTGTAAAATGTTGTTATAGCTATTTTCATTTATTTTTAAAGATGAACTTCAAAATCACTTTCTTCCCATCATTATCAATTCTCATTGGTATTTTGATAGGAATTCAAATTATTTTATTCATGTAATACTTGTGATACAGGAATCCCAGTTTGTAAATCCAAAGTATAGTACTATAAATAGAAATTTCAATTCCCACAATGAAGATATAAATCTAGCTGATAAGCTACTACTTTATATGGCTCGATCTAATTTATTTTCATGATCTAAAAATTGAATCAATATCATCATTGGAAATTACTATTTAAGTTTAAAAATATTTTCATTTCAATAGTTTTAGGGGTACAAGTGGCTTTTGGTTACATGAATGAATTGTGTATTAGTGAAGCCTGGCTTTTAGTGTACCTGTTGACCAAACAGTGTATGTTATGCACATGGGAAATTATCTCAATGGTAACATTTTAAAACTGTGTTTACAGTAATTTGAATCTTTGGATCAAGTGCAGTGGCTCACATACATAATCTCAGCTACTTGGGAAGCTGAGGTGGAAGGATCACTTGAATCCTGGGGTTCAAGACCAGCCCAGGCAATACAGTGAAACTCTGCCTCTTACAAAAATAAATTGCATATGACATTTATAGGTACAGGTATATGTGCTATGAATAATCTAACAGTTAAACTGTTAGGAGCAGTAATAGAAGCAGCAGGTAAATAACACATCATAGAATAATACATCATAGATTGAGAAATACTTGAAGGCGCTGTTTGTTTATTTTATGTATATCTTATGTAGGTAAGCCTGTCTAAATCCTGAGTATTCCTAAATTCACTCACTTTCTTTATTTAATAATAATAACTATTATTTTATTTAATATGGAATACTTCATGAATTTGTATATCTTTTTTTTTTTTTTTGACATGAAATCTGGCTCTTGTCACCCAAACTGGAGTGCAGTGGCACGATCTCAGCTCACTGCAACCTCTGCCTCCCAGGTTCAAGACAGTCACATCTGAGACATCAGTCAATGTTCTAGAAGAACTCAATTAATGTTCAAAAAGAATGATCTTACAACAGAAAGCAAGACAATAGGTGAAAATGCTGAGAAAAGACATGAAACTTTAAAGACCAATTTAAGAGCACTAACAGCTGTGTAACCAGATTTCCAGGAGAAAAGGAAAAGAGTAAAGAAGAAATATGTTAACAAATAACAGAAGAAAAATTCTAAACACATGAAGAAATCAATATTTAGTACAGGTGACACTGTTTTTGTACCAAGGCCTTCCAATGAAGGAAGTGGTGTATTAATTTAGATTATAGTATAAGTTCACTGTATTCTTGAAAACCAGTAACAGTATACAGACTGGCTACTCTGTAATCCAGTGCTGTTTTATGTGTAACAGTTATTTTTGCCTACCCTTCCCCCACCATTCAGTGTCTCTACTCATAATGGCACTTTTTATTCTGGAGTATCCTCTTTCCCCTACCTTTAATCCTAGTGGTTTAAATGGGGGTGGGAGTTCACCTGACTCCCCAGTATCCAGTGGGCAAATGATTCGTGTCTAGCAAATCAGGGTATCACAGAAGAAATAACAGGCTTGATCAATAAAATTAATTCTGAACTTTTGTGAGAATTGCTGGGAGCTCTAGGATTCCCAGGACTAGGATTAGGCACTCAAATCCACATTATTTGAAGTAAAATTAATTCCTGGAATTATGAACTATGTGATTCAACAAATTTCTCCCCATATCACCCTCCCACACCAAGCCAAGGGATCTCAAACTTAGAGTATATCAAAATTACTCAGAGGGTTTGTTGGAAAAAAGAAGAAAAAGAAAAAAAACGCAATAGCTGAGCTTAACACCCCAGGTTAAGTCTAGGGTGAGGCCTTGGATTGTGCATTTTGAACAAGATTCCATGTGATGCTAATGCTGGTACAAAAATGACAGTGAGAACAACTACCTAAAGCCACGATGAGTTAATTTGCGTAACTTGCACCTGAAAGATTTATGACCAATGTGTCTCCAGTCAGATGATAAACAATAACCCTTTAACAGCACTGGATTTCAGAGTAGCCAGCACAGTGAAAGTCAAAACCAAATATCAAATTATCTAGAAAATAATAAAAAATAACTAGAGCTTCATACCGAAACCTGTGCAAAACAATTAAGTTTTCCCTAAAATAATATTTATGGTCTGAAATCCTTATTACCTATAAAAATAAAGACTGAAGATAAATTAAGCATCAACTTATGAAAATAGAACAAATACAACAAAATTAACAAAGATGGCATTATACAAGTGAGAACTAAAACAAAAAACAGGCAAAATTGCAGATAAAATGTAATTATTTGAAAAGGTAAACTCATGAGATGCCTAAATGGGAAAAAAAGAAAGTAAAAACATAAAATATTAGGAATTATTAAAATCTAATTGCAGGCCAGGTGTGGTGGCTCATATCTGTAATCCCAGTGCCCTGGGAGGCTAAGGCGGGAAGATTGCTTGAGCCCAGGAGTTCAAGAACAGCCTGGGTGACATGGTGAAACCCTGTTTCTACTAAAAAAAAAAAAATTTAGTAAGTTGTGGTGGTACGTGCCTGTAATCCAGTCTGCTTAGGAGACTGAGGTGGGAGAATCACCTGAGCCCAGGAGGTCGAGGCTGCAGTGAGCTGAGACTGCACCACTGTGCTCCAGCCTAGGCAACCAGAGTGAGAGACCTTGTCTCAAAAATAAATAAATAAAATAAAATAAAATTCAACTGCATATGTGTAGGAAATTTAAATAATAAGAAAATCTTATCTCAATTTTTGGTTGCAAATTAGAAAATCTAATGGAAGTAAATAATTTTTTAGTAAAATATACCAAATCTGATCTAAAAGGAAACACAAAACCCTAACAGATATGTGAAAGCTCTGGGCAATTTTTTAAACTACAAAATGTGAAAGGCTTTGATGTTTATAGCTTAGTTTTGTTACCTTTTAAAGTTGTGGGCTCTAAATTATTTTGATCATGCACACTTACCAGTAAGAATATTTTTTGAACACCCACCCCAATATATGTAAATACAAACAAATATATATATATGCATTATATATACAAATACATGTATATATGTATATTTGTGTGTATTTATATACCAGGTATATACTAGTATACATTATAAAACACAGACATAAAAAGTACAAAGTAAATAAATATAAACAAGTTGTAATGTTTTTCCCATGAAAGGAGCAATCTATTTTATTATTTGAGAGGGGACTACTACTTAAATTATTATGTTAAACTATACAGCAACACAGAAAGAGAAGACTCACTAATTCATGAGGCTAGAAGAATCTTAATAAACAATAAGTAAAACTCTTCAAGGAAAGTACACAGAAAGTCCTAGTTCATGCATGACTGATAAATATTATGAAACTGAATAAGCACATAATGACTAAAAAGGGTCCCACTCCCTCACAGAAATGTTAAGAATGCTTTACCTTCATAAAATCTATAGATGTAACTCACTTTATCAATATGCTAAAGTAGAAAATTACATAATTATGTCTATGGATGACGAAAACACTTTTGATATAATAATCTAGCAGCCATCCATAGTAAAAACTCTGAGTAAAAGAGAAGAAAAAGAAATCAATTTAAACATGATTATTTGCTGAAAAACAACAGCAAACATCAGACTAAATTTGAAATATTAAAGCCATTTTCATTAAATTGGAAGATAGGATGCTTGCTGTCATCAGCATCACTCAACACTGCTTAAGGAAGTTTCAGTGTATACCTAAGAGAAAAGAAAAGAAAAGAAAAAAGAAAGAAAAGATAAAACAATAGGTACAACTCTTGGAGAAGAGACAAAACTTTCCCCTAAATCCACAGCTTTTCTCTACAATAGGCAAGAACCAGTTAAAACTGAAGAAAAAAATTCATTCACAATAGCATCAAAAACTACAATACTTAAAAATAAATATCATAAGGTGTGAAATCTATCATATAAAATATCCTACCGAAGGACTCAAAATAACTTGAACAAATGGTTAAATATGGTTTGTATACTCTTGTAATCCCATTTTCTTCTCTGCCTCTTCAGAGTAAGTACTATCATGAATTTAGGGTTTATCATGTTTTCGTATTTTTGCCACACATGTAAGTATCCATAGATAATACATAATATCACTTGATGGTTTTAAAAAATTAATATAGATGGAGTAATATTTCATACACTATGTGCAACTTACATTTTTATTCAACATTATAGTGGAGTTTTTAAAAAAGGAGTTATCCTTGAGCTGTAGCTCTGATATGTTCACTTTAACTGCCATGTCATCATCCTAAGAATATACTATAATTTAAAAATTCTCATTTACAGATATTTAGGCTCCTTCTAGTTTTTTGTTATTACAAACAATGCTCTAAGTAACATTTTTGTATAATTATCTTTGTGTGAAAATGACCATGACCCACACTGAGAAAACATTTTGAATCCTGAGTACACACACAACTCAAAAGTTGTGTTATTCTTACTATATGCAATGTGGTCTGATGATTTTTATTCTATTTCATTTTTTAAAATTAATAATACTAGTCATAATCCATCAGATAGACCTCAAAGCCACCAGAGTGTCCCAATCCAGAGTCTGGAAAACACTGCCATGAGTAATCTACCCAGAACTGGAGTAAAACGATATGAACAACCTTCCACCAGATATTGCCAAACTGCTCTATGAAGTGGTTCTGTCAAGAATCCCATCAGTATTGTGGAACATTCTTCACAATGCTTAGTATTGTCAGATTTTGAAATCTCTGCTAGTTCAACGTGAGTGAAATGATGTCTCATTTACATTAGTAATGCCACACATTTTTTCAGTGAATACTTACCTTTTCTTTACAAATTACTGTTTATTCATTTCTGTCGGGCTTTTGGTGTTTTCTTTTTGATTTGTAGTGCTTCATATATTTTGGATATTAATTATCAATTACATGCAATGCAAGTGTCTTTTCCCACTCTAACTTTGTTTATATTATTGGTGCTGGATTGTTTAATGCCAGTTTGGTTATGGCTAGCACCTGTATTTCAGAAATCTCCTCCTCTGGATGGTTCTGAGTTAGAGTCAACCCAAAGAGAAACTTGTACAAGATTTGGAAGTGAAGAAGTCATTATTCTTGGACCTGGCCAGACTCGGTAGCAGACACAGACCTGCCCAGCAGGTCCCAGCTGTTCTCTCTCTGGTGCTCTGTGCTCAGCTTGTCTTTCCAATTGGTGACCCTGCCAACCAACAGCAGCCTGCCACTGGTCCACTCAGAGGCAGCAGTTTCTATAAGCTTCTCCAGATACTCCCTCTTCCAGTTCCCTTTTCATAGTCAGATGTGCCTGGCTTTTTAGAATTCCCTACAAGCTCTGATTTGTACCCCCAGCCCACTGCTTCTGAAGACTGGTTAATGACTATTTCTCTAATCCACTGACTCTTCCATTCCCCTGCGACTCCCACATTTGTATAAGGTCTAAATTCCTAATTTCTACAGATAATTTGAGTGGTTTAATCTGTCTAACTGAAACCTTTGCCTGAAGTTTAAATTTTAGAGCAGTCAGTTTTATTAATCTTATCCCTTATGGTTTCTGCTTTTTGTATCTTCTTTTTAAAAGATCTTTCCCAAACCTAAGATTACAGGAATATTCTCCTGTATTTCCATCTAATATAGTTGCAAAGTTTTGCCTTATGCTTTTATGTCTTTAAAAATGGCATAAGGTAAAGGTCAAATCTTACTCTTTCTCTACAGATATATATATATATTATATCTATCTATCTATCTATCTATATAGATATATATAGATATATATATATTCCCAGGACTATATATATACATATATAATAAATTTAATATAAATAAGGTAATCCTATTACTCCAACAAAAAGAAACATCTCTTTATGAGAAGAGTTCAAGTTGTAGCTGTCAGCCAGGCATGGTAGCTCATGTCTGTAATCACAGCACTTTGAAAGGCCAAAGCAGGCAGAATACTTGAGGTCAGGAGTTTGAGACCAGCCTGGGCAACATGGTAAAACCCAGTGTCTAAAAAAAAAATACAAAAATTAGCTGGGTGTGGTAGTGAAAATGTGTAGTCCCAGCTACTTGGGAGGCTGAGGTGGAAGGATCACCTGAGGTTAGGAGGTGGAGGTTGCAGTGAGCCAAGACTGTACCACTGCACTCAGTCTGGGTGACCGAGTGAGACCCTGAAAAGAAAAAGGAAAGGAAAGGAAAAGAGTGGAAAGAAGAGGAAGGGAGGGGAGGGGAAGGGAGACGAGAGGAGGGGAAAAGGAAAAAGAAAAAAGGAAAGGAGAGGAAAGGAAAGATGTAGCTCTTAATCTGTTATTTTAACCAAATTTCAAAAATTAAAATTCCAATGTGAATTCGGAAGAATCTTTACATAAGCTCTTCAAATTTATCAGAAGAGAATTTGACTTGTATATCCTTATTATGTATAATTTTAAAAGTCTAGCTGGAGACTGCTGATAACTTAGTGATTCCCCTAGATTGTTACTTGGGTTTGGGATACAGAACTAGTATTTCAGTGGAAGGATTCGGTGGTGAAAGTAAGAAAATTTTCTGTTCATCAGTCTTCATCTTGATCAGCTCTTATTTTGTTCACACAGGAACAGATTGGATGCCATAGTTAGCAGATATAAATCATGATGATTTATGTTTAAATTTAAGAAATTTAAGCATACTTTTAAAAATTCAAAGTGACATTAGAATTTACAAGTGATACTCTAAACAACGTCATAATGTTCATTTAAACATCTACATACTTAATATTAGGGGCTAAATTAATTTCCTTTTTAGAAAAGATATCAAATTTCTAAAATACTACCCAATTACCATAATAAACTTGTACTGAAATCATACAATAAATATCTGATCTAATTTCACCAAGGCCACAGTCTAAAGGAAGACAAAGCTAAGTTACTTCTTAAATCCATTAATTTCTACTTGAACTATTATTAGAATTTCTGGAACTTTTTTTCTGTAGGCATTATTTTACTATTTATAATGCTTAGACTAAAACAGCAAGCAGAAAATCAACCTAAAATTCTGATTATTTGCCACTTGGCTTCTGACCATTCCAATAAGGCATCTTGGGAGACCTATGCAGTGCCAAATGAAGCTCGGCTCCACACAATGTCTGGCAGAGGGTGTTGAGAATGGTACATTGTCTGCCCGGTCTGAACAGAGGTCACAGCAGGGAGAGCATCTGCTAAGATAATGTGAATGAAGGAAACAACTATAATTGCCTCATTAAGAGATCCCTGGCCAAATAATCACAAGAAGAAAGGACTTGGATAACCATCCTAAAATTAGGCTATAATAACGAAACTTGGGATAGAATTAAAAATACAGAAGAATTAAGAAGACTTGGGTATTCTACTGGTTATACTAATTTCCTTAGCCACCATATGGATGATTGAAAATCTGGATGCAATAGTTCAGTTATTCAAGTCAAGCCTTTGCCAGCCATTACTAGGAAGTACAAGATGCAAATTCACAGCTGTCCAGGATACAAACAAATGTAAAATGAAGGGTTGTGGGGAATTTCTTACAGGGACCAAAATACAGAAACTAAGAAGGATATCTACTGATCTATAGTTCGGAATTACCATGAAAAACATACAATTAAAAGGCCTAAGGAACATTTTAAAGGAGAAAGACAAAATTTAAAAGAGCAGTCTCAAAAGGCTAAGGAGAAAAATGAATACATTGTCTCTGCCTAATCAATTTACCTTCTTTTACTTTCTACCTCCACTTTTTAAAACTATTTTTTCCCAAAAGTCAACATTGTATAATTACAACTAAATCTTCAGTCACTTCATATTACCGTATGTATATATTTTATGCAATAGTGTTAAAAATTAAATACTTCATATTAAAAGCTCAAGTAAATATTTTCCCAATTTAAATTTAAGTATACAAATGCACACAAGACTAAAATGTACTGATATTGTGACAAACTATTTTTACATTTCCTGATATTCTGACGGTAAGCTATGTGAACTTAATTTGTATTATGCAGTTAAAATTTATTATTATATAAATAGTACCTTGCAGTAAATTATAATTATTAAACTTTTCTGATTCCAACAAACACAATAAAATTAGCTTGTTATAACCATAAGCCAGGTTTAAAATAAGCAAACTATTTGATGACTTTGATGTTTTGCACCCAAAATGTGCTGGCTAATTTTTCCATTCCATTTACCATTCCGGTCTTTAAACTGCCTTAATCTCCTGCCCTCAGATGTTGACCTTGTAAGAATAGGGGTCATAGGTCAGAATAGACAGACCTCAAAGGATCTGGACTATCAATTCATGCCTGAAAGATTTCTCTGCCACAATAGGAACCTACTAAACAGCAAATTCCTAAATCTAATCACACAAGTATCATGGCGAAAGTTATTTATTGGAATTTGTTGATCTACATTTTCAAACATCTCTATTATCTAAAAATTATCTTTATTTTTATTTTTGGAACAGAATCTGGGATATAATACACATAAAAACAAAATCATTGACAGAATCTTTAAAGTAAAACAGATATTCTTTAACAAAATTACACCATAAACCTAAACACAGGTTTTTGTTTTGTTTTGTTTTCAGGAACGCTATGTAGATTTCAAAAGTATAGTACTAGATTTCCCAAGCATAAAGTACCTGGGAAAACGTCAGATTATACTACAGGATAATGAGTTGAATAGGTTATATATTGCTGTAGAGGTGGGTGCGAGTGGGGCAGAATTACCACTAGTTAGTTTTCAGCTTACTTGCTCTAAAACTCCATGTGGGCAATAAATATTTTTCTGTTTAATAAAAAAATGTGAATTTAAGCACCTCAATAAGAAAGCCTAACTTGATTTTCTTAACCCGAAAAACAAAACTTTCTTGCAAATTTAAAGAATCTGAGGCCACAAAATTATGGCCCTGCAAAAACAGCTTTACTATCACATACCTTCACTTTCTTTTTAAAAAAAGCAAGTTAACTCATGCAAGCTAAGAATAAACCAGACATCATAGTTGGTTTCTGTTTCCATTCACTTTGGTCTTTTTGATCATAAATGATAAACACACCATGATACACCATTTTAATACTGACTACAAGGAATGTTAAATTCCATAATCAATTTTTAAATCTAAATAAAGACCATCTTAAAAATGATAAATTAACAAATTCTTCTAATATGATCAAACTAAAGAAATTCCCCATGCTTCCAAGCCAAAAGTAGTAACATCAAACATCTTTTTTTTTTACAAGTCTATTAGCCTTCTTTCTAAACAAAATGTTACCACTTTAACTCATGTAGAAAATCAAAAAGCTTACTCATACTAATGTAGTTATAAAAACTAAATATTGAACAAAATGAAAGTAGTAGAATGTTTGTATTATTTTCTAAGTTATTTTTTAAAACTCAAGTCAACACTGCCTTATGAATAACACTTCTTGGAATATGTGGTTGGGTCAAAAGATGTAGAAGGTTAAGAAGAAAAAGACAGTCACCACTCTAAAAAAATTAAAATTAAAAAAGGAGGTAAAAAGAGAAACCATAAACAGTTAAGAAGTACAAAGCTATATGTGTATACCCAACATATACACTACGTATCCATGCACTTTGTGTTCATTAAAATAATGTGCATTTTTATTCACCAACTATTTAGGAGTAAAAACATTTAAATTATATATAAAAAAGATTTCCAGACCAGTTATTTCAGTCTAAATCCTTTTTACATATTTAACATGTTTGTTAATAGAAACTAAAATTATATATTAAATTCTCTACTACAGGCTGACATGATTATTTCATATAAATAATACAAATTAACAGTGGCAAAGAAGATAATTCTACCATCCTCACCCATAATTTCATTATGTTAGAAGTCACTCACTTATTTTTCCTTATAGTAAACTGCATTTTTAAAGACAACAAAAGGTCCCAAGTATAGGCTAGTTTTATAGAAGAAATATAACATTCCTTCATTTTTTTAATTAACAATCTTCACTTTACTATAAAGAGAGCTGTATAGTCATTAAATCTCTTTACTCTTAAAGAAAAACGAAATAGAAAAATAAATCTGAAATTATTTCATTTGAAATGTTAAGAAAACTTTCCAAATGTGGAGGATTTAAAATAAAACAACATAATATTTACTACCTATTGAGTAACAGTAGTAAGTGGACATTAAATTAAGCAGAATTTTAAGAGAGAATAAAATAATCCCATTTTCTTTTATAAACCCTCTACCAAAAATTAAAGTAGAATCTTCAAAGTCATTTTACATTTTTTTCCACAGGGATTAATTCTTCACAAAATATGGTTCTACCTTACTTACAAATACTAGAATTGAACAGGTAAGTTCTCAAGTGATGAAATCATATTTGTTAAACATTAATTTCATGTAATAAAAACTTTGAAATTTCCATTTTTAACCTACAATGACAGAAATTAAACTTTCTAATCTAAAAACATTTCAAGAGAAAGGATATTCTTTTTGATAAACAGTGTTTGAACAATGCATATTACACATAGGCAGAAATGAACCTCTACGTAGACATTATACTTTATACAAAAGCTAACACTACATGGATCATTGATGTAAACAGAAAACGGAAAGACTGATAAATTCTCTTCATTCAAATTAAAAACTTTTGTTCTATAAAAGAGATTTAAGAGATTGAAACAACAAGCCACAGACTGGGAGAAAATATCTGCAAATCATGTATCTGGCAAAAGACTCTGTATCCACAATATATACAAAGAGCTCTTACAGTGCAATGGTAAGAAAACACACAACCCAGTAAAAAATGGGCAAAAGATATACACAGTTTGTCAAAGAATATATGAGAATGACACAAAAGTACATACAAAGATGCTTAATATCAGTAGCTGTTAGGAAATAAAAATTAAAACCATGATGAGTTATCACTACACACCTAACAGAGTGGTTAAAAAAAATTTTTTTTGATACAGGGTGTTGCTGTCACTCTGGCAGGAGTGCAGCAGCCTGATCACAGCCCACTGCATCTTTGACCTCTCAGGCTCAAGTGATCCTCCCATCTCAGTCTCCCAAGTAACTGGGACTACAGGCATGCACCACCATGCCCAGCTAGTTTTTTTACTTTTTGTAGTGACAGGGTTTCTCCATGTTGCCCAGGCTGGTCTCAAACTTCTGGGCTCAAGCAATTAGCTGGCCACGGCCTCCCAAAGGGCTGGGGTTAAAGGCGTGAGCCACCACATGGGGCCAAAATTTTTAAAAAACTGGCAATACCAAATGCTGGCAAAGATGGGTGGCAGTTGGAACTCTCACATACTGGTGGTAAGAATGCAAAAGAAAACAATGACTCTGGAAAACAATTTGGCAGTTTCTTATAAAGTTAAACATACATATATGACCTTACTATGCAGCAATCCCACTCTAAAACTGAAAACGAATCTTCACACACCTGTACATAAATGTTTACGGCTGTTCTGTTCATAACTGTCACCAACTGGACAGCACTTAAATGCCCTTCAATAGATGAATAGGTAAATAGTGTTATACCCATACAATGGAATACTATTCAGCAAAAAAGTGATCTACTGATACACTCAACAGCTTGGATGAATTTCAAAGACATTATGCTGAGTGAAAAAATATAATTTAAAAAGGTTACATACTATATGACTCTATTTATGTTATTCACAAAAACACAAAACTGCAGTGAATGAGAATAGGTCCACGACTGCCAGGGTTATCAGTGAGGGAGGGGTAACCATTAAAGATGGAGTTTTCTGGGAGTAATAAACTGTTTGAATCTAGATTATGGTACTGACTACAGGAATGTATATGTGTGTTAAAATTCATCTAACTGAACACCAAAAGAAAAATGTCAATTTTACTATAGGACAATTTAATATTATTTATATACAGAAACATATCACTGCCTACTTCCTAGTTTAATATAAATTAACTGGAATTCTAGCTTTCTGGTACATCAGCAAACCAAATCAATTATTTAATATCATTATCTTAAATATTTTGTAGGCTATAAGGTCAGTATGAGAGTATCTTATATCAGTAAGAAAGTACTCAAAAAATGATGAGAACCCATTAAAAGGACACAGAAACCAGCCTAAAGAGGCTCCTACTCATCAAATATGGAAAATTTGAGCCATAAAATAAAGGTGGTTATAGATTATAACTTTCAGAAAAAAGCAGAAATCCATGGTTCAGACTAATATAATAAATAAAAGAAAATTTAAAAGTTTGATGGTGAATGGGATATTTAAATAGTCTTAAAATATCCCCCCACAAAATGCTGATTACAAAAAGAAAAAGAAGTCACTTTAAATATATAAGGCAGGCACGTATGTTTGTTGGCCATAACATTTTTCCTATCTTTTTGTATTCTAAAAATTTTCATAATAAAAAGTCAAAAATAAAATAAAATGAAATAGAAGGAAATAAAAATAATCACAGAAAGTATTAGGGGAAAAAGAGTATAACAGAAATTAATCCAAGAGGCTGGGTGCTGTGGTCATGCCTGTAATCCCAGCACTTTGGGAAGCTGAGGCAGGCAAATCCCCTGAGGCCAGAAGTCAGAGACCAGCCTGGCCAACATGCTAAAAACCCGTCTCTACTAAAAATACAAAATGAGCCAGGCATAGTGGTGGTGCACTCCTGTAGTCCCAGCTACTCAGGAGGCTGAGGCAGAAGAATTGCTTGAACCTGGGAGGCAGAGGTTGCAGTGAGCCTAGATCACACCATTGCATTCTAGATTGGGAGACGAGCAAAACTCCATCTCAAAAAAAAAAAAAAAAAAAAAAAAGAAAGAAATTAATCCAAGAGCCTGTTCTTTGAAATATATTATCTTATTAAGGAAAAACAGCAATAGGAAATAACTACAGAATGCAGAATAATTTGTAAGATTTTAAAGGCTGCTTCACATCATTGTACTAATAATCATAAAATCTGGATCAAAGCACAATTTTATTCTCATTACTAAAACTGTCTCAGGAAATAATCATGAAAGAAATCAAGAAAGTTATCAAAGATCTTTGAAGTTTTTTAAACATTTGGGGAGCAAATCATACCTTGGTAACTGTTCCAGCCATCAGCTGACAAAGATCCATTTCTTGCTACCACACTATCAAATCTTATTTTCTCAGTGTCAGTTTCTATACAGGAGTCTCTATGCTTATTGAATATTTTATCGTACGTTATCTCTACGTCATTTTGTAAAAAGAAGCAGCACATGGAAAACTGGAATTGCTAATCCTAGTGACAAAAATTATGGACATCCTCAGCTTAATACAAAGTTAGAAATCATTATACTGTGTGTCAAAGCTTTAATCACAATAAGACACACAGTAAGGGTAAGCAGTTGGAGCAGTAATTCACTTCTGACCACCACCACCTTGTACTTTGCAAGATCAGTACCCCCAACTACAACAATTCTTGGGTTCCACTGCAACCCACACCCCATGTACTTACTTACTTACCACCTTTTCAATGCCTTCCCTCTTTATACAGTTTATATTCTAGCATCCATCATTACATTTGCTGCCCTGCATACATCTCCAGTGCCCTTTGTCATTCTGAAGTAGGGAAAACCCCAACTGTAGTTAAATCATTTTAATGACTGTTTCACAGCTGTAGCCATGAAGTCAACAATGGCTGAAGAAAAAACACAATTGTAATAACTGACTTTAAATTCATGCCCACTATTCTTATGAGGGTCTTTGGCACAGCCTGAAATTCTACCTCTTTTCTATAATGTGTTAATTCTTCTATTTTATACTTCTTTCTTGTTACATTTCCAAACCTACCCTTCTACCATCACTCTCAGTTGACGACCGTACTTCAAATTCAAAGGGGGGAAAAACAGCATAAAAAAGAGAAATCTCACCTTATCCTACCTTCATATGTATCTACCACCTGCATCTGTGCTCATGAGTCATGCCTTTCCTCCAGGTTTGTAAGAATGAACCTTCTGTACTCACATGACCAGCTCCCCGAGTTGTGCTTTAAATCTCAATCCTGTCACCCACTCAAGGAAATCACTCCAGTAATGTTTCTCTTTCCTGCATGTTCAATCTTTCCTTTCTACTAGACCATTACTGTGAACATGTAAACATGCTATAATTTCTCCCATTTAGCTACTACTTTGTTTCTCTCCTCCCATTACAGAAACAATTCTCAAAAAATTGTCTATATTTGCTGTCTCTGCTTCCTTTCTTTTCATTCTGTGTTGAAACACAACCCAAGAAGGCTTTCACCCCCACCAGTTCATTGAGCCTGTTCTTGTCAACCTCAGACCTCAGTAATGACTTCCGTGTTGCTAAGTGGTCAAGTTTCAGTGGTTATCTTACTTGATCATTTCACAATCAGCACCATTCAACAAACCTGATACCTATTGTTGAAATACTTTATTTCCCTGACTTCTGGGACAATATTCTGTCTTGATTTCCCTTCTATTTCCCACCTTCTTACTTAGTGCCCTTTGCTCTTCCTCCCTTTTACTGACTCTTAAATGCTAGAAAGCCCCAGGGCTTAGTCCTCTTCTTGCCTATGTATACTCACTGTGATGGAGATCTTACTTCCTCTTTTGGCTGTAAATATCATCTTTTTGCTAAATATTGCCAAATTTTTAACTCCAGTGCTGGAACTCCATATAGTGCATCCATCTGCCTAATACATATCTTCACTTGGATACACATTATCTATCTCTACTTAAATGTCTGAAACTATACTTTTGATCTCCTGCCCTTCTGTAGGTTTCCCCATCTTGATAAATGGTCCCTTCATCTTTCCTGTTCTACAGGCCAAAAAAGTCTGGAGTCACCCTGGACTCTTCTCCTCTGATAGTTCACACCTAATCAATCTGTCAGTAAATTCTATGGTCTCTTCCTTCAAAACACATCAGAATTTTTGTTCACCACTAGTACTGCTACTACCCTTGTCCATACTCCCCGTCTCTTTTCTGTATTATTGGAACTGCCTCTTTAGTGGTCATTCAGCTTCCATCCTTGCCTCTCCACATTGTGTTGTCATCACGGCTGCCAGAATAATACTTTGAGTATATCATATCATGTTATTTTTCAACCTAAAATTTCCCAATGACTTCCTATTTTCTCCAGAATCAAAGTCCTTACAATGGTTGACAAGATCTAATATGAAAAAATGTCCTATCTTACTCTTCAAATTTCAGCCTCCATTATTCTCCCTCTCATACTGATTCCAACCCAGAATTGAAATGTAAAACATGCTAGAACTACATTGTTAAAGATTTTATCTAAAAGACCTGGAAAAATAAAGGGCTGTTTTATTTTATTTTACTTTGCTTTACTTGCATGTATTTAAGTATGTATGCAGGCATTATCTCTATGGGAGCAGAAAATCACTTTAATAGCTAAGTGTATCACTAAACTTCCACACATATTCATGGACTTTCTTTTGTACAAAATGAACTAATGAAAATGGAATTTATTGTCTCCCTGGATGGCTTTTCAAACCAATAGGAAAATACGGAATAGGCAACAGAGATAACTGGTTACCAGTTTGGAGAGAAAAGAAAAGCTAAATTTTTACAGTCCTTTCTTCAAAACCAAATTCGATTACAAAGACAAGAGATATTTAAATGTAAAATATAAATTAACTAAAATAATATTAAAAATGTAAATGAATATGGTATGTTTTTAATTCTGTAGTTTGGAAAATGAGATAGCAATCAAAGTCAGATAGCATCAAGGACAGAGTCACACACTTGTCTCTATAAAAATTCAGAACTTCAAAATACTATTTTTAAAAACTACTATCATAAAAGCTAAAATATATTTTACAAGCTAAAAAAAAGTCTTATTTTTTATTTGAGACAAAAGATTCATATCCTAAATATGTCAAGAGAACTTGGAAATCAGTAATAACAAATGAACACCTCAATAGAAAATGGTCAATGGACAAGAAACATACAATTCTTGGAAGAAAAAAATAAAAATAAAAACATATAAAATATATTCAAATAATGCAAAAAACAATGAGCTGCATCTCTAACCTATATAACTGAAAAAGTTTTAAAAAAACATCAACATTCAATGAACTGTCTCACTTTCGGAGGTTATTTTACACTGACCCGCTAATCATTTCTGGAGAGTAGTTGAGAAATACATACAGAAATTTTTTAAATACCTATTTTTTTGATCCAGACTGTTCACTATTTAGTATTTACTGGCAAGATATAATCAGACAACTTTTCAAAAAATGTACGTATAAGAATTCCCACAGTGGTATTACTGATCAATTCAAAATACAAGAGATAGCCTAAATATCCATTAACATACTATTCTTTAAATTATATTTTAGTACATTCACGTAGTGAAAATTAATGAAGTGATAATAACTGACATGAAATATTCTATAATATAGTATCAAGTAAAAAAATTACAAGTTTTAAAATACCATATATATTATGATTCCCACCTCTAATTAGGATTTCAAGTGACTTTTTCCTCTTTATGGATTTTTATATTATTTGGACTTTCTATATGTGAGCTGTCTTTTAAAAACATCCAAACAATAAATACATTTTCATTTGAAAAAAGAGGTGAGGTGTTGGCAAATTCTGGCTATAAAAAGCGGCAGCTATGGCTGGGTGCAGTGGCTCACGCCTGTAATCCCAGCACTTTGGGAGGCCGAAGTGGGCAGATCATGTGGTCAAGAGATCGAGACCATCCTGGTCAACATGGTGAAACCCTGCCTCTATTAAAAATGCAAAAATTAGCCGGCATAGTGGCGGGCACCTGTAGTCCCAGCTGCTCAGGAGGCTAAGGCAGGAGCATCGCTTGAACCTGGGAGGCGGAGGTTGCGGTAAGCCACATCACTGTACTCCAGCCTGGCGACAGAGCGACACTCTAACCCAAAAAAAAAAAAAAAAAAAAAAAAAAGAGTCACCTCTGTCTGTTGGGAACTTCAACTCCTCAACTGTGGTCTCAGAACAGTCTGATGGAAAAGGTGGTCAAGGAACTATTCAGTGCTTAATGCTGAAGGCTCAGTTCAGTACATTCTACAGGTAATTAAAACTGCAAGATAGCCTATGTTCTTGAAGTTTAATATATTCTACATGATGGTGGTTTCCTTTGACTAGACGATATAAAATCCAGTAAGATGAAAAAATTTTCAGAAATCCTTTCCAAATACAATAGACCATAAATTAACAAGGCAAAAATGATTACCTATCTCCCTTTGGTTTTCTTTTCTGTAGAGTCTTCCCTTTAGGTCTTCTTTCACTTCCTGAACAGGGGCTCCCACCAGGTCCTGTTACCCGTATTGATTCAAGGCCTTTGGAAGATTTTTTAAATGTGAATTCCACTGGTTCTCCTTCTTTTAGGCTTCTAAATCCTTCCATGAATAGTTTGCTCTGTAAAGAGCAGAAGAGGGAAGGGGAGAGAAAGAAAGATCATGATTAACATTGTTTTATAAATTATCTCTGTAATTTTAACAAAGAAAGATACTCTGTTATGCATAACAAAAGTATAAAGTCTTTAAGTTCAGTGAAACATATGCCATTTTAAAGTCTCCTTTTGCAATACTGGCAGTGAGGAAAAAAAATTTAAGGCAATTTGGTAGTACTTAGAAAAATTTAAATGTATATATTCTTTGTCCCAGCAATTCCACTTTAATGACTCTACTACAGACATACACAAAGGCTCAAAAAGACACCACAGCATTGACTGGTAAAAAAAAATTACATCTATCTGAATGTCTATCAGTGGGAAACTGATTAAATAATTAGTATAATAGCTGCATATAACATTATAAAGCCATTAGGAGAAGTTTTATTAGTTCTACATGTTCTGACATGGAAAGATAAGCATGTAATATTGTTGAGTTAAAAAAAATAAGAGTTAAAGAATTCTGTGTCTACCATAATGCTATCTATATAAAATTTTAATTTTATTTATTTTTGATACAGTAACTCGCTGTTGCCCAAGCTGGACTCGAACTTCTGGGATTCTCTTGCCTCAACCTTCTGAGTAGCTGAGATAACAGGCACATGTAGAGTCCAGCTAAAGTTTTTGAAAGATATATGTTTATTATGTAGGATGTGGTCTGAAACAACAAACACTAAAGAGTAGTTTTCTCCAGTCCTGTTCTAGAAAGATAGCAAAGTTTTCTGGTATATACATCACTGCATAGTTTGAGCTTTTTATAATATGAAAGGCAATCAGTTTTCATATTTGAAAGACAGCTGATTTTTTTGCAAAAATAAAAATGTTCACCAATTACAAAATTGTTAAATTTGGTTTCAAATATTATTTGGCTCTTTCAATCCTACTCTTTTCATCAAAGTCAATGTGCCAATTCAAATATACTAAAAATAATTAAATCAGTAGTTTTATCTATTTTTTCAAACCCATCTGTGTATATTTCACAGACCTAATTTGGAATATCATGTAGTTTTTAAAGACTCTTCTGAATTGGTATGGCAATAGAAATAAAACATATGATGGTAGAAGTCCTTAGTTCAAGTCCAGTTCTTTAAATAAACTGCTTTATTGCTTTGAATGAGCCATTTACTATCTTTTCTGTTTATTTATAAATTCAAAAGATTTGAGTTCTGAATAACAACAAGACCATGAGAAAAGGGTTTCGTGGTCAAAGAAGTTTGTAAAACACTGTATGTTGTTTCTCTGTGAGAGAATCACATTAGCATATTAAAGTCTCAGAAATGTTCTCATCTCCCCGACTCCCAGGAAACTAAAAATCTTGTTTAACTGTGTTTAATCCAGCAGTTTCCTGACCTAATTGATCCTAGAGCCCCTTCTTTAAGTATAGATGACGAACATGCTTAGAGAAACACTGGACCAAAAAATCTTCACTCTTCCAAGTCCATGATTCTGAAGCGGCTAAATAATTACACGTAACCAAATTATTACATACAACAAACAAAAACTTCAAATTTTCACTGAAAAAGGAGACCATTCATTGTGAAAGCAAGACAGCCCATGAAAACAGGGTTATTAACCTGCTTCTAGTGCAGGTCACCTGACGTAGTGAAATCCTTCATGTGGAAATCTACAATTTGGCAGCACCTTTTCTGCTATCTGATGAAATGTAGGGGGAAGAAATCACAACGCCTACACTCTTTAAAATAACAAAGTATTATTATTAAAGCTATTTCAACATTTCTAAAGCATCTTCTCATTTTTTTCTAAGCTTTCTCTTCACTAATTATAGTGATTTTGCTTTCATTTCCTTTTTCCCTCTCCACTCAAGAAAGTAGAGATTACTTCTCTTTTATGGATGAAATGGAGCACAGTTCAACTACTGAAATTATGAGAAAAAAGAAACAGTATTTTTTATTAGAGCTATCATATGTTCATATGTTTTGTTTCAGTAACAAAAACTCTATCACTGGGCTGGGCAAGGTGGCTCACGCCTGTAATCCCAGCACTTGGGAGGCCAAGGTGGCCAGATCACCTGAGGTCAGGAGTTTGAGACCAGCCTGGCCAACATGGTGAAACCCAGTCTCTACTTAAAAGTACAAAAAATTAGCCAGGCCTGGTGGTGCTCACCTGTAATCCCAGCTACTTGAGAGGCTGAGGCAGAAGAATCGGTTGAACCTGGGAGGCAGAGGTTGCAGAGAGGTGGAGGTTGCAGTGAACCCAGATTGTGTCACTGCACTCCGCCTGGGCGACAGAGCCAGACCCCCTCTCAAAACAAACAAAAAACTCTATCACTTATCTCCTCATAGTTCTTAGTGCACTTTCCTAGGAATTAGTGCATACCTCTTAGTGTATCCAAATTAAGCTGGTGTACTTTCACTTAATTTAATTTTCCATTATTACGATTTTTGATAGGTATCTTGTAAGTGAACTGCTTTTCCAAATCTGAAGTAAAATTCTGGCTCTTATAAACCAATAAATTATAGCTATTCTTTATAATATTCTGAAAGAATATTTTAAAAAGTTCTATCATATGTGCCCCTCCAAAAATTAGTACATAAGGCAATTTAGATTCATAATACTTGGCAAAAAATAATAAACATCTATAAAAACTATAATGGCTTTGCAAGAAAAAGACAAGAATTCACAGAGAATACTCTGTCTTTGCTATTATACCAAAATAGCTGCTAAATAGGTGGGAAACGCTGTTGAAATTAAGAAATTAGCTCACTATATTTGTTCCCCAAATATTAACTTCTCCCCTTAACTTGCCAATTTTTATTAAAGGTTTCTCCATTTTTCCAATTACACTGGTTCCAATGCTTAGTTTTTACCCAAACCGTTTCTTGACTCTTGTTTATTCTTGCTTCCTATCTCTTCTCTTTCATCTGCCCCATCCACTTCATTGGATTGCTATCACCCTACTTCAGGTCTTAACTATTGTTTGGGATGCAGAAAACAATACACCAACAATGAAAACTTTAGAAGCAAAAGCTTTTATCTGTCCTTCTCCAGTCTTCCTGTTTCTCAGTCTCATTTCCCCCTAAGACTAGCCATAGAAACTGGAATCCCTCTTCCCCAAGGTCGGTTACAGAAACCAGAACCCCTTTTCCCCAAAGCCACCATAAAACCTAAAAATATTGCTCTAATTCCACCCCAACCCCAACCTTTCTGTGCAAAAACTGACCTACCTTGTTTGATTCTAGGTCAATTAAGACCTCCAATCAGAGAAGGTCCTGCCCACACCCAGAAGGCAGGAATACATGCTCAGAGAGGCCAAGAGAAATCTAGACAGACAGGCCGTGCTGGATTTCCCTACTCAAGTTTATTGGCATTAGATCATACATAATCTTTTCGTCCAATTATATTTCTACACAGCTCTCTATACTTTGTTCAACATATGCCTACAAATGGACAATTTCTCCTGTATTTTTGGATCTTCATTCTGAAGGCTCCTGTGTCATGGTAAAAACTATGATCAAATAAACTTGTAAGCCTTTTCTCCTATTAATCTGTCTCTTGTCAGTAATTTTTAGTGAATCTTCAGAGGCCAAAGGAAAGTTTGCAATATCTTCTACCAGGATAAAAAATAATAGTTTCTTCATTGGCATCGCAGCATCACAGCTGCTCCTTACTCTACAGCAACTACCATACCTGCGCATAGCACTCGCTTTCAATAAATCTTAGCCTGTTAAGTATCTTGTCTCAAAAATCTATAATTCTGCACTTAGGTTATAGGTGAGATCCTTCATAATCTTACCTTACTTACATTTCCCACTTCCTTTTCCATTACTCTAAAACACAATTCCTCCATTAGTAAAACTGGATGACTTATATTTCTCTGAATATATTCTCATTTCTGTATTCCATCTTATTCTGGTAGGGGATGTACTCTCCTAGTCATGGCTATTAAAATCTTACTTAATAAGACCTCAACAACAAGGCAACAAAACAAAAAATAGACAAAAAAGACCTAAACTGAAAAGCCTCCTTCACAGCAAAAGATAATCAACAGAGTGAACAGACACCCTGTGGAATGGGAGAAAATATTTGTAAATTAGTTATCTGACAGATAATTAATATCCAGAATATACAAGGAACTCAAACAACTTGACAATAAAAAATAGTGAGCAAAGAACACGAACAGATATTTTTCAAGAGAATACATACAAATGGCCAACAGGTGTGTGAAAAATGCTCAACATCACATCACTTATCATCAGAAAACCACAATGCAATATCATCTTACCGCAGTCAGAGGGGCTATTATTAAAAAGATGCTGGCAAGGATATGGTAAAAAGAGAACTCTTATACAAGAGAACTCTACCAACTTTTTGCATTCCTGTTGGTAGGAATGCAAATTAGTACAACCTTAATAGAAAACAGCATGAAGATTTACCAAAGAACTAAAAATGGAATTACTGTTTGATTTAGCAATACGACTACTAGGTATCTACTCAAAGGAAAAGAAATCAATACAACAAAAATAACCACACTTGTATGTTTTGCACAGCACTATTCACAATAGCAAAGACATGGAATCAACCTAAGTATCTATCAATGGATGAGTGGATAAAGATAAGCGTGGTATATATACACAATGGATATTACTCTACCACGAAAAAGAACAAAATCATGTCTTCTGCAGCAACATGAATGGACTGGAGATCATTATCTTAAGTGAAACAAGCCAGGCACAGAAAGTCAAATATCACATGTTCTAACTCATAAGTGGATGCTAAAAAATTTGTACACATGTCAAGGTTACCAGGGCTCAAGCAATGAGCAGCTACCCACGATTATGCCACGGCACTTCAGCTTGGGCAACACAGCAAGACCCATTCTCGAGGAAAAAGAAAAAAAAAAAGAATATCAGAAATAAGGAGTCAACTGAAAACAGTCCAAATGCTATCATTTATTTGCCAAATATTTTTACCCAGGGCTTCAGGTATCAATGGGATACTTATCTCTCTTGACACAGGCTTTTTCTCTCTAACTAGACTGGGAAGTGGCTACAGTTTAATAACTTATTCTCCTTAGAAATAAGAGTAATTTTTTTTCTCTAGGAGGCATAAACTGACTTCCGATTCAAGATGGCAGGCTGAACAGACAAGTGAGGTGCCTCACGTTACTCTTTAAAAGCCATCAAAATGACAAACTAGTAGAAAGAAACAAATTCACAATAAAGAAGAGAAGGAGACGGGTGTATCAGCAGAAAACCAAATTCAATAAATTTCTACAAGTTTGAGTGTTGACTGATAACTGAGTTGAAGGACCCACACCCAAGAAAACTAACAGAAGGAGCTACAGCAGAAATAGGAACCAAGATTCCTAACAGAACCCTGAGAAACTCTGCGTATATACATGTATGATGAAGGGCAAGAACGAGCAATGGGCAGGGAGGTTAATGGAAGGTTTGTGTAAGGACCAAGTTCCCATTTCATCCTCACATACCCTTCCTACCTACACATGTGAAAACTGGCAAACATTGCCTCAAGGTAAATAATATGAGGCCCTTCTCTAAAGAGACTAAAGGAAATATCCAGGCTCTTCTCTAAAGAGACTGAAGGAAATATCCAGGCAAGTGGTAGAATACTGAATCCTGTGCATATACCCCATTCATTCTGACAATTAGAAGACCATTGGTGTAAAAACTGGCTCTCTACCCACTGGACCTTAAATCATTCTTATCTCTCATTCTTATCCCTCATTCATGTATCTGAAGGGTTAACCAAGAATCATAAAACATGAAACATAATTAATAAAGACCAAGATAAATGAAAGAACAAAAGAAATTTTATATGCCAACTACTTAGTATATCTGGAGACATCTGAGACAATATAGCATCAATAAAACAATATTTTAAATAACCAGAGAATTCAAAAAATCTTCAGAAAAATTTGAAATGACTATTAAAATTAAGTGGCTTAGAAGTAAAAGATTAGAAAATGGAAGGGGATGGGAAGGAAGGAAGCAGGGGATGGGAAGGAAGGGAGGGAGGGAGGAAGATATATGAGGCAAAAACAAAAACAAATGAGAAATACAGAGGATGAATCCAAAAAGACAAATATTTAACTTTAACTTGATTTTCAGGGGGAGAATACATAAAATAGAGATAGAGAAAGAAAAATTATGAAATGAGTAATACGAACGAGCGGTCTATATCATGTAGAGGCATTATAGAAGAAGCTTTACACATGAGGTACATTTTTGAGTGCATGGAGAGAGTGAAATTCTAATGGAAATTGAAGACAGTAGTTCAAACTGAGCTAATGGTACCATATACTTGTGCAGCAGGAATAGTTAATACAATGTTTGAGGATGGCAAGGAGAATAGTTTAAGTGTATTATGTGAAGGGAGAGATCAAAAATGAGGTTGAAAAATGCAAGCTATAGTTGTATCATGGAATTTTATTTATTTTTTTTTTAAGAGGCAGGGTCTCACTCTTTGCCCAGGCTGTAGTGCAGTAGTGTATAATCACAGCTCACTGTAGTCTTGACCTCCTGTACTCAAGCAATCCTCCTGTTTCAGCCTCCCAAGTAGCGAGGACTACAAGTATGCCCTACCATGCCTGGCTACTCTTAAAATTTTTTTGTAGAAGTGGAGTCTCACTATGTTGCCAAGCAAGTCTCACTAGGCTGGTCTTGAACTGTGGCCTCAAGCAATTCTCCTGCCTCGGGCTCCCAAAGTGCTGGGATTACAGGCATGAGCTACCATGCCCAGCCAATGGAAATTTTAAATTGACATCTTAAGCACTTTATTATGTCTAACACAAATATTTCTTTCTAAAATTATTTCTCTATTTTCAAATTTCAACTTCTTTATTTTAGATTTAGGGGGTACATGTGCAGGTTTGTTACACGGATATACTGCATGATGCTGAGGTTTGGGATATGATCAATCCCATCACCCAGGTAATAAGCACAGTACCCAACAGTTAGTTTTTCAACTCATGCCCCTCTCCCTCCTCTCCTGACTCTCTAGTAGTCCCCAGTGTCTACTGTTGCCATATTTATGTCCATGAGAACCCACGTTTAGCTCTCACTTGTAAATGAGAACATGTAGTATTTGGTTTCTGTTCCCTCATTAATTTGCTTAGAATAATGGCCTCCAGTTGCAAAAACCGAAAAAGCAGCCAGAGCCCCAGTTTCCATGTCTGTAAACTAGGGGT
Source organism: Cacajao melanocephalus (assembly GCA_963573385.1). Classification (NCBI taxonomy): domain Eukaryota; kingdom Metazoa; phylum Chordata; class Mammalia; order Primates; family Pitheciidae; genus Cacajao; species Cacajao melanocephalus. The sequence goes on from CAUYLG010066264.1 coordinate 119,364, forward strand.
AATAATATAATCTAGGAATACAAAATATCTCATATAGTTATTGTTGGATCTCAAATAAATGTACAATGCCTAGAACAATGCTCAGTATACTATTTTTAAATTTCATTTTATTTAAACAAAAATAAACTATTTTTATAAGTATCCAGTCTACTCCCCCATCTGCTGACACACGGATGGAACAGGTGGGAGAAAACAAACATGTATCGAGAGAGAATCTATTCAATAACAGGTACTGTGCTCAATGCTTTCACTGCTATTTGATATGCTCAACCCACCTTTACCCTTCACCCACACCAGGCAAATATCTGTGTATTACTGAGTTTTAGTTTAAACACTGCCTCAGCTCAAAGCCCTTTATCACATTCTTAAGCAAATACAGGTACTCCTTTTCCAGTGCTCCAATTACATATGGTATATATCACCATTATAACACATCACTACATTATAATATGTCTGTTTTTCATGTTTTGCTTTTGCAACAGGGTCTTGCTCTGTCACTCAGGCTTAATTGCAGCAGTGCAATCTTGCCTCACTACAACTTCCAGCACTCAGGCTCAAGGGAACCTCCCACCTCAAGCTCCCAAGTAGCTGGGACCACAAGGGTGTGTACCACATTCAGCCTTTTTTTTTTCTATTTTCATCAAAGATCGGGTCTTGTGCCACATTGCTCTGGCTGGTCTTGAACTACTGAGCTCAAGCGATCCACCCGACTCAGCCTCGCAAACTGCTGGGATTATACACATGAGCCACCACACCCAGCCAATGTGTCTGTTTTCTTATAAAGCTACTAACTTCTTGAATGGAAAATCATAATTTTTCATTTACATGCCTAAAACCATCCCTGAAACATAGCAGGTGTTCAGTACATATTTAGCAAAGGGGGAGAATCAGGATGGTGGGGAACAAGGGAAAGAGAGAGGGAGGTAGAAAAAAGTAGCTGTGACTTTTTCTCACTTAGATGAGGACATGAAGAGTCCCAAAGTCCTATCTGATGACAGAGAGAACCAGGACTCAAAGCCAGATGATTTGACATAAAAAGCCCTTGTCTATCATGATGCTTACTATAACATTCTCTGGAATATTTCAAGTGTTCCTCAGCAACATAAAAATCACAATAACAAAGTCTAGAATCTTGAAACGTATGCCACAGGTAGGCCACCCTACTCAACCCATGCTCACCTTTTATCCTTTAATTTTCTTAACTTTTAAAAATTTACTAGAAAACTTCTTACGTGATGCAATGAATCGTAAAGAAATGGATGCTTTTATGGCAGAGTATTGTTCCTCTTTGAAAATAAGAGGCACTTAATAGATGACAGCTAAAGAAACTTTTAAAATCCCTATCAAATCTATGCTTCTATGGTATTCATGTTGCATTGCTGAAATAATACTATATTTCAAGTAGATCTAACTTGTAAAAATATCTCTGTATATCTATGGATGTATACTATATAAGGATGTGTACTATAAGCCTAGAACACTGTTTTTCAACCTGTTTTTCATTACACTCCCCATAGTGAGCTTTGTTTCCTATTTTCCCCTCCATGTAAAATTTTAATACCACAGATATATTGAATATTTACTTATGTACTATAGCTCTTTGGAAGACCACAAACCACTGCAGTATCTGGGATGGTATTGCCTCTACAAGAACCAATTTTCATTTCCTTGTTGTGATATCATGCTCTGAGAATGCATGCCCTCAACCACTTAAAGATGCAAAAATGTGTAAATGAAGCGCCAGTGGATAAATTAAAATGGATTTTAAAAATATGGTATTAACACAGACAGTAGCAGAAAGACGTAAAAAAGTTACTGAAGAAATGGGATAAACAGAAGGATATCAAAGTGGTTGATCTAAATCCAACCATATGAACAGTTAGATTAGATGCTAAATTAGGATTTAACACTCCAACTAAATTGCAGAGATTTATCAAATTGATGAAAAAGCAAGACCTATTTGCCACCTACATCTACAAAAGAGCCACTTTAACTATGAAGATACATAAAAATCAACAATGAGAGGATAGAAAAAGACAACCATGTAAACAATACTAAGGCCATAGGTATGTTATATTACTAAATGTAGGCTTTAAGATAGAGTATTATCAAAAATAAAGAAGGAAATTTCATAATGTAATTTTTAAAAACTCATTAAGAAGGCATAACAATCATAAATGTGTATGTGCCCAGTAATGGAGCTTTGAGATGAATAAATCAAGAACTGACAGAATTACAAAGAGAATTAGACAAATCCCAAGCATAGCTGGAGATTTTTTTATAAGCCACCCTCTACAGTTAACAGAACAACTAGGGGGAAAAATTCATGTAAGACACAGAAGATATTAAAAAACACCATCAACCACATTACCCTATTTGAGATTCATTTGTTCTTTGATAAAAAGAGAAGTAAAATAGAAACCATTATGACAAATAAAAAGATAAATAATTGTAAATGTTGGTAATAACACAGTATACTTTTAATTAACCTGATAATGCAAAAAAAATCATAGGAAATTTTAAATTTTTTGAACTGAATGATAAAAAATACAACATATCAAAATTTGTGGGATGCTGCTAAAATCATTCATGAAGGAAAATTTAGATTTAAGTACTTTTATTTATTTATTTTTTAATATGGTCAGGTACAGTGGCTCATGTCTATAATCCCAACACTCTGGGAAGCCCAGGCAGGAGGACTGCTTAAGGCCAGGTGTTCAAGACCAGCCTGGGCAACACAGTGAAACCCTGTCTCTATAAAAAAAATTTAAGGCTGGGCGCAGTGTCTCACGCTTGTAATCTCAGCACTTTGGGAGGCCGAGGTGAGTGGATCACCTGCGGTCAGGAGTTCGAGACCACCTGGCCAACATGGTGAAACTCCATCTCTACTAAGAATACAAAAAAAAATTAGCCAGGTGTGGTGGTGGGCGCTTATATTAAGCATGGCCATGTAATTTACTTTGGCTAATGAAATGTGAGTAGAAATAGCTTAGGTACTTTTGGGCAGAAACCATAAGAGGTAGCTAGTGTAAAATCTGCTGTGTCCCCTTTCTGCTTCCCAAATTATGAAAGCAAGTTTCAAGATCCATTGTCTGGGTTTTGAAGTGAGAGGACCATGACGAGAGGACCCTGCAGACCACACTGAACACGTAGTGTGAGAGAGATAAAACCTTTACTGTGTTATGTCACTGAAAATTTGGGATCATATGTTACCAAAACATAATTTAGGCCAGATGCAGTGGTTCACGCCTATAATCCTAGCACTTTAGAAAGCAGAGGAGGGTGGATCACCTGAGGTCAAGAGTTCGGGACCAGCCTGACCAACATGGTGAAACTCTGTCTCTACTAAAAATACAAAAATTAGTCTGGCATGGTGGCAGGCACCTGTAGTCCCAGCTACTCGGGAGGCTGAGATTGTGCCACTGCACTCCAGCCTGGGTAATAGAGCAAGACTCTGTAAAATCAATCAATCAATCAATCTAGACTATGCTGAGTGGAACAAAATCAGAACCTAAAAGTGAATCATGGCCACTTGGCATTATCTTAGGGCTGGTAAGTAAAAAATATACTGGTTGGCAATCCATGCTATGTAGCGTTAAAGCATTTAGCAAAAATGTCATACCGTTTTCCTTTTTTGTACAGACAACCACAGGATGGTCTGGATCCCCTGACCTCATGATCCGCCCACCTCGGCCTTGGTCTCTGTTTTAAATCCATTATCCACACTGCTGCTAGAGAGAACATTCTGAAGCACAGATTTGCTCCCTTTCTCCCCAAACTTCCATGTTACTTACCACCACTCATACATAACAATTTAAAAGTTTTCAATACGTTCTCACAGTGTGCAGGATAAAGTTTAAACTTCTTAGTCCTTTCTTTTCTAGCCCTGCATATATTCCCAGCTTAACTCTTACTGTTCTCTTCTACTCCCTCTCTGTTCTTTAGCTATATATACCTCACATATCTATGTCTTTGCACACTCACTCTGCCTGAAATACCCGTACTACTTTGTTCTCAACAACCTTGGCCAGGCCTCAGACAACCTTCTTTTCTGTTTCTATATCTGGTATACATCTAGCATAGGCCTTCCTATCCTTTATTATAATCATGTATCTTTTTCTTTGACTTGACTCTAAGCTCTAGGAGATCATGATCATTTCATCTATCCAACAGCAAAATGAAGCAGACAGGTTATATAACCTGTTCAAAGTCACAGAGCTAGTGATCAGAGGAAACGCTATTCAAACCTAAATCTGCATGACTTCAGACTAATGAAGGTTTTTATGCAGAAAAAGTGAACATGATGAAAATGGCTACAACTCAAGACCAACAGAGTCCTTGTATTCCTGGGTGATTTAGTGTGTCTACAGTTAACTGCTCTATCTTAAAATGATTTTGAATAAAGGGAGAATCAATTTTACCATCTTTATCAATATCTTGCTCTTTGTATTACTTTTTCCATTCAAAACCATAGGTCTCTTATAAAAGTCATACCTAAGGGAAGAAAATGCTCAGAATTAACTATTAAAAGGGATTTTTAAAAATATTTCATTTAAACCTACAACTTAGAGATGAAGAAATTAAATCCCAAATTAACCTGCCCCAAAGTTAGTGCCAAAGCTGGGACAAGGTTCCATGTTTCCTGTCTTTAAGGTCAGTGTTCTTTTTCACTATCTACACAATGCTGTTGCCCAGAAGCCCAACTTTATAGTATAGTATTTTACAGTGTAACACAGTAAATATTGCTGATTAATTTGAAGAAAGTTGTCATCTACTCAAGTTAGCTACCTTGCAAGTCTATTCTCACTGTAATATACTGTTCAAAGTTACAAGAACATCTGTCCAATTTGAAAAAACAAATAGTTTCTCTTCAATACACTTACACTTTAAAAGGAATATTGCTGATCTCTTCAAGACATATACTCTGGAGGAGTGCTGACCAATAATACTTAACACAATCATGGATATGGTGTATATTTGCCCTATCCAAGATGGCAGCCATTAACTAGTCATGTGACTACTGAACACTTGAAATACTGTTAGTGCAACTGAGGAGTCAAATATTTTATTTAATTTTTATTAATTTCAGTTTAAATAGCCATATATAGGCAGGAATTATTGTTTTGGATTATGCAGTCCTGGAGTTATATCGCAATCTGAGTTAGTTCGCAAAGGAGGAATGAAAATAGATTCCATCTCTACCCTATTCAAGCTATTAATGTAAAAGAATTATCATAGATAGTAACTATGAGATATCATATTATTTTAAAATGTATTTCTTCGCCCTGAATACCTTCATCTTTTAATCTATGTATCAGAGAGCAGGATATTATACGCCATGGGAGAAAATCTTTATGGCTAATGCAAATTTGGGCAAAAAATGAACCAACCCTTCTCCTGTTAAAAAAAAAATACCAGAGAATCTCTTCAAGTGCTCAGCCTGTTCCAATGATCACAGAAGGGTCAGAAAGCCCCAGGGGATCTTTCCAGGCATAAAATAAGTTCCACACCTCTGCTCTAATTCTTTCACTAAAGTTGCTGGATACATGTAAGTCAATGGCCCAGCTTCACCATTTTGCAGTTTTTACATTACTACAAATTGTTCCAAATAACCAGACACAATAGAAAAATATGCAATTTTAGACAAGAGCTGCATTAATTTATGATTGTGCTATGTACTTTCTCTTCTCTCCCCTTTCTAACATTTGAATACTTATCTAAAAATAAATTCTCTTCCAGCTAGAGATCGAGTTTTGTTTTTTTTTTGTTTTTTGTTTTTTTTTTGGTAATATCAGGAAAAACTTGAAGAGCTCATTTTATTCTTAGGGATATCATAACATCTTCTTAATTAGCTCATCATCTTTTGGTAATACTGATTTCATTTATATATTTTCATTAGCACACTTCCCCATAACTTCTCTTTGTCTTCCCTGCTCATTAGTTCATCACAGTTCATTGACCTTGTTAATAATTCTTTCATTCTCTTACATGTGTCCCTTTTCCCTTAGAATCCTGGTACTATTTTTATTCCTGATACTTATCAAACTTAAACAGTATTTTGGAAATGCACTGACTATCTGTTGTAGGAAAAAGATATATACATAGCCAATTATTAGTCTCTAAATGCACACTCGGATTTCTCTCAGTTTTCTCACCTAGCTCTGAGAAGACCCACAAGGTCATAGATAAGAAAATATGTAGATAGATAGTCCAATGCAGCTAGTTACCATCATAAATAAGTCAGGCATAAACATCACTGACAGTCATCTTCAGTATATTTATGTATATCCCAAGGGCAAATGATTTATATGTGTTTTACAGGCAAGGCATGTAGACACTGTTCACACCTACATAATTGTTGTAGTCAGCCTGCTTAAAAATATACATAGTAACTCAGGGCCAGGGCTACCACAGGCAAATTATGTAATTGAAGGCCTGAGACCACATTTTATTCATAAAGCATAAAGTTCAACTAAAAGAGGGATGTAAATATGTTAACATTTTATTATCATTTTGTTTAGATTTTTCAGTGTTAAACAGAGAATATACTTATCCATGAGAATACTCTAAAATAATTCAGAATTAGCTGGTTTAATTTTACTTTTGTATAATAGTTTATTGTTAAAATATAGACAATAATAATTATTTGTGATTTTAAAATTTGTTGACTTTCATCATTTATATTTGACTGCTTTTTTCTCTCCATACTTGCCAGCTATATCATGTTACAATTGCCTGTATAAAAAATTAATTTCTTCTGGTCCATTCATTTCCTTTTAGAATCCAATATCATTTATCATTCACTGATGTTGACATTTAAAGTCATTATATTTAGATAACCTATTATTTATAAAAAGTAATGATGGCCATTTAATGAGTGAAATATTTTATTCCAAATGTATTTTAATGTCATAGAGACAGTTTACTTACACACTGGGGTCTAATTTACTTAAGTGAGTAAATTATGAAAAAATATGTATGTATGATAAACCAGGTAATTTTTTGGATATTGTGCATAATGAAGGATCTTTGTCATTTTAACTATATTTTTATTATTAGACTTAAATAGCTCACAGAAACTTCTTAGGTAATTGAAAGGCCAATTGCAAAGTAAGAAAATGATGTATAATGCACAGACAAAAGATTAAAATCCTTGCAGTATACAGAACTCTTGAGAATTATGAAGGAACAACAAGCATCCTTATTGAAAATGGGCAAAGGACAGAAATATGGAAATTCATGAAGGTATAAATATAGATATTAAAGAATCAAAATTTGAAAACAACATTTAGTAGATGAAAGTTTGGCAATGTTATTATTATTTATTTATTTATTCATTTATTTATTTTTGAGATGGGGGCCTAGAGTTCAGTGGCACGCTCATAGCTCACTGCAGCCTTGAACTCTAGGGCTCAAGAGATCTCCTACCTCAGCCTTCAGAGCAGCTGGGACTACAGGCCTGTGACACCACTTCCAATTGATTTTGTATTTTTTGTAGAAATGAGACTTGCTACGTTTCCCAGGCTGATGTTGAACTCCTGGCCTCAAGCAGTCATCCTACCTCAGCCTCCTAAAATGTTGGGATTCCAGGCATAACCCACCTCACTTGGCTTGTTTTAATAATAATATCTAATACTAGCAAGGTTGCAGACAAATGGACAGAAATTTATATACTGATATCAATTATATTTTGTAATCTATATCAAAAGAATGTCAATGAGCACAAAGATATTTATTATAGCACTTACAACAAAGAATTAGGAACAACTACATGTTCATCATTAGGTGGTTAAATTATGAATATTAATGTAATAGCATGCATACTGTGTAGCCAATTTAAGCAAAGGAAGTTTGTTTGTTTGTTTTACCCTGTCTTATGGTGCTGTACAAAGGAAGGGGGTTTTTTTGGTGTGTTATTTTTTTTTTGAGACGAAGTTTCACTCTTATTGCCCAGGCTCGAGTGCAATGGTGCAATCTCGGCTCACTGGAACCTCCACCTCTTGGGTTCAATCAATTCTCCTGCCTCAGCCTCCCAAGTAGCTGGGATTACAGGCATGCGCCACCACACCTGGCTAATTTTACAGCTACGAACTTCAATTATTTCTGAGTTTTAACCTTGTGGGGGTTTTATAATATGAAATACTTCTTAAAAACACAGGTCATGAATTAGGTATGATTATTTTAACAATCTGTTACTGTACGGTTTGCTCAGTATTATGCATTTTAGCTAAAACTATTCTAATTATGACTAAAACAAGTTAAATGGATAACAAAAGGACTTAATTTTATAGCATAAAAGGTTTTAAAACAATCTTTCAAAAATAAGGCTTTTCCAGTAATGAAACTCTTTTTTTCTTAGTTTATATTTATACTGTATATAAGTAAGACAGTCTTTTAAAAAGCATGTAAAAGAAGAGAAGCTCATCAAAAGGCAGAAGGGAATAAATTAAGGACAAAAGGCTACTGCTGCTTCCACTGAGTGCCACCAACACTAATGGGGATGCTAGGCATATAAGCCCAGAAGTGTCAGCCTTAGCTAATGTGCTAAGACTAATTTTTATGAGATACGAATCCAGCCATGTGCATTCCAGTACAAGTATGAACTTCTTACCATTAGAAATTCTACCATCATTATTCTCTACCATTATCACCAAACGTCAAATCTTTCAACCTGTAAACATTTTATCATTTTTGCACTCAGGTCTATATTACAACTTTCAGGCTTTCTCATAGAAATGTGTGTATGTGTGTGTGTATGTGTGTGTGTGTGTGCGCATACTGGGCAACTGAAAAACTACACATATAGATATAGTTCAATTTTGTTATCATCAAGGTTCAAATTTTTTATTCTCTTCCTTTTACTACATCTTCTCTGCCTATAAATCACAATATATAAAATCATATTTATATATCAAAACAATAAAATTAAAATTATAACCATGTAAAAATGTATTATGGACAAATTTTCCTTTTATTTTTAAGAAGCAAAGTCTCCCTCTGTTACCCAGGCTGGAGTGCAGTGGCACATTGCTAGCTCACGCAGCCTCTAACTCCGGGGTAAAGTGATCTTACTACCTTAGCTTCCCCTAAGTAGCTGGGACCACAGGTGCATGCCCCTTACCTTGGTTGGACAAACATTTTTAAGAAAAATAAAATTATTTGAAATAGATTCACAGGCAAGGTAAAATGGTCATTAAGTGATTAAGAGGGAGTTTTGTCCACAAACACTATTTTCATCATATCACAACCTGGTTAAGGAATCTACATGAAGGATATTCCAAGTTTATCAATTAAAACCATACACTACCTGGTTTTTCCTTACTTTACTACCCCTCCAAACCTCCTTAATTACTGTCCTGGTGTAACCCCAGTACAGACTTCCAACATTTGTCTCTGTCACCAAGCCTTTGCTAAATTCTTCTCTTCCCTTATCACTGTTATATACTGAGAAAGACAAAAGCAGCCCTTCACAGTCAGGAGCTGTCTTGGGACTGTTAGGCCAAGAGTGTTCTGTTGAACATAAACAATTTCAGAGAGCACTAACATCAGACAAGACCATTCTGTGACCTTATCTGAACAGAGACAAAAAAACAAGACCGCTGTCCAAACCATAAATGATCAAACACTCCCCTCTTCTGGCTAATAAAGTTGTTTAACAATTTCTAGTTTTAGCTTCGCTGAATTCCTCTTTCTAGATAAGAATTATTAAGATACCCAACCACAGAATTACTCCTGCTTTCGAATAGCATCCAATCCAGAGCAAATCCCGCTTCCTTAACCCTTTGCAAATCCCCTAATATAAACCCAAGTCCCAGAAGTCCTTTCTAATACCCTCTTAGAAAGGAGAGGGATCCTCAGATTTGGGGGGGGCCAGATGTGAAATCTGTTTTAGATATGTAAGTATGCAGGCCCTGTGACCATCCAGTTGGATATATCTATGTGGTCTGAGAAGTCAAGTCTGGCTTCTAGTTATAGATATGGGATCATCAGATTTAAGTGGTAGTAAACGGAAAATGTAGAGTGGAAAGAAAAGAATTCCGGAACAGAACTTTGGAAAGTACCAGTAAATAAGAGGAATTAGTGACATACTTTCTAATGATAGAAAGATATAAATGTTTGGATCCACAAGAAGCTTATCTTCTTTTTTGGAAGTAGAGGGCAAATATACATATGTATTTAATGGAAACCTTTTTACCCAACAGCATATAAATAAATACATGTCGTACAATAAGAACTGTAAAAATATGAATTAAATATAAACTGAACTAAAAATAAAAAATAGCTAAAACCAAACTAAGAAGAGCTTGGGCTGAGATAATAAACAGAGACTTTGTAGATACTGTATCTTTTGAGTAAGGGTTACAAAATATTTTAAAATTATTAAATATTTTATGTATATATACACATACCCCACAAGAAACACATCTGAATCAAATTGAGATGCTACAAGATTTCACATGATGTGCCGTGTCCTTCACTGTGGCAAGTTATAAACCTGATTTACATTGTAAATAGCAGAAAAATTTAGGAAATATTCCTACAGTATTCAAAAACAGTTATCCAATTCAGCAAAGAAGTTATTCACAACATTCTCAATGAATAAAGTTCTGACACACATCTTTTTCTTTGTTGTTTTACTTTTGTGTTACTAATATCAAAAAAAAATTACTTAACATGCATTTAAGAATTATACTACTTTGGGAGGCCAAGGTGAGAGGACTGTTTGAGGCCAGGTGTTCAAGACAAGCCTGGTCAACATAATGAGACCCTGACTCTACAAAAACAAACAAAAAAATTAGCTGGGAAGGGTGTTGCACCTCTAGGGTCCCAGCTACTTGGGAGACTCAGGCGAAGGATCACTTGGGCCAAGGAGCTGGAGACTACAATGAACCACTGCACCCCAGACTGGGTGACAGAGTGAGACCCTGTCTCAAAAAGAGAGCGAGAAAAAAAGAAAGAAATATACTCATTCATCAACTGCAAGCATAGTTTGACTAGAGATACAAGAGCTGAGGTAAAGCCAACAAAAGCATTCCAAGAGAATCAATTGGCTATACAGAATTTATAATGAGCACTGTATATTTATTATTTATAAATAGTGTGCTATTTTTTAATCAGTAAAATATATAACACATATATACAATTATTCCTCTGGAGAAAAAGCTAATTATTAAACATTTACCAAATCACCATATATTTTCTTAAAATGCACAATGGGCTACAAATAAAAATGAAAATCACTTATTCAGAGAAAGCTCTTATATTTTTAAATCACTTTTTTTTCTACTTGTAGAACAAAAGGTATAGTCTTCAGTAGGAAGAATTTTAGGCAGTTAATAGTAGCCACATTTTCAATCTGGCAGCTGGATACTCTAGTACAATGGTAGTGTAGTATTAGGATTGGTGCCAGCAAGTAAGCTGTTCATGACTTACTTGTCAGAGTCCGTAAGTATATAAACTGAAAATAGGCATTTGTACACAAGTATTTGGTCTGTAGCCAATCAGGAAAATTTTAAAAACACCTGGAGAATCGGCCAGGCATGGTGGCTCATGCCTGTAATCCCAGTACTTTGGCTGAGGCATGCGGATCATCTGAGGCCGGGAGTTCAAGACCAGCCTGACCAACATGGTGAAACCGTTTCAACTAAAAATACAAAATTAGCTGGGTATGGTAGTGCATGCCTGTAATCCCAGCTACTTGGGAGGCTGAGGCAGGAAAATCGCTTGAATCTGGGAGCCAAGATTGTGCCATTGCACTCTAGCCTGGGCAACAAGAATGAAACCCCACCTCAAAAATCAAAAAGAAAAATTTGGAGAATTACTGAGCTAGCACACCAAGATCTGCCCAAGATTTGACAGTAAAACTGACAATAATCTGTTAAGTAACTAAGGTAGCTAGCTGCCTTCAAGCAAATTTTGCTGCTACTCAAGGAAAGGCAGGCAGGTACTACTGGCCAAAGGCCAGTCCCAGAAGCTATTAGTGAAAGAGAAATGTGTATCATTTATCATTGCTTTTCTTTTTTTCCTCACAGAAACTACCTCAACCAGATTTCAGCTTCCCTATAACATTACCACTACCACTATCTACCAATCTTGAGCTATCTTCACTCTCCTTTTAAGATGCTCAGATGCATGGTTGTTGCTTTCTAAATACTCACCTGCTGTTAGCTCATCTGTTATGCTATTTTTACATAATGAGTCATCCCCTTGCCAGCTTTTCTGGATGCCTTGAATATTATTTATGTCTCTGGTTTGGTAAAATAAAAATATATAATTGAAAATGTTTAGAAAGACCAGGTGTTGTGGCCAGCACTTTGGAAGGTCGAAGAAGAAAAGATCACTTGAGGTCAGCAGTTCAAAACCAGCCTGGGAAATAGAGTAAGATCCTGTCTCTACCAAAAAAAAAAAAAAAAAAAAAAAGTTAGCTAGGCATGGTGGTGTACACCTGTAGTCCTAGCTACACGAGAGGCTGAGGTGGGAAGGTCACTTGAGCTCATGAGCTAGAGGTTACAGCAAGCTATGATCACAACACTGAACTTCAGCCTGAACAGCAGAGTGAGACCTTGTCTCTAAAATAAATAAATAAATAAAAATGTTCAGAAGATGTCTAAAAGACCTTTAAAATTTTTAACTTAATTATGAGATAAACAGTGAAGTTGTTAATATTGCTTAATATACAGATTAGTATCAGCCAAGAATTTCCCAGTACTCGTCTCCATGCAACCACATATGGCCCATGAGATGATTCCTCAAAAAAGCAGGAGTGGTCAATGTTCAACAAGTATGGAAAATACTACATCTTATCTCCCTATCATGGAGATAGCATACTATAGTATGTTAAAGCACTGATATGTCATCTATTAAATAAAAGGAATGAATTTCGTACAGCCAAGAATTTCTCAAACTTATTGAATAAGAACTTTTGTTTTTCTTTCAGGAAACAATAACTAATACACCACAGAATTATTTATTTGTAAAACATGCTTTTGGGGCATTAGCCGTCATTAATCTCATCACTTAGCTGGAGGCCATTCAAATTAATTCCTTCTTCTTATGATAATCCTGCTATATCTATTATCACTATGTGCCAACACCTTTATGTGATGCCTAAAAGATATTCCAAATACAATATATCTGACCATTTTGTAAATATTCTTATCACATAACCTTATTTGTAGGCAACTTGGCTGCTCAAACTTGTTTATGACCTAATGACTGTTCTAATTCTATTTAATGCTAAGATGCTTGCCATGTTTAAAGAAATGCACCTATAAAAAGAAAAGTAACTTTCCCTTGTTTTTCTGGGTATCTTTGCATTGGTATTAAAATTGCTTTCCCTTCCTTTTTGCTGGAAAGTCAGTAAGAACTACAAAACAGACACACTCATTTTAATTTGCAGCCACTGTGTTTTGAATAGGAAGCAGCTTTATAAATTGCACTGTACAAGTATACACATAAGCTGGAATCGCTGAGGATATATGAATTAGAAGAAATTAGCTCTTTACTCTCCAGTACAAATGAGATAACTGAAAGCCAAGAATTAAAAGTTTATAATAAAAGGGCAAAGTGATAGGAATAGAAGAAGAGCAGATATAACCAACGGGCAAATGAGCGAAATTTCCGGTTAGTTTTCTTTTGTTAAGAGCAGTTTCTCCTGTAAAGAAAAATTGATTAATCAGAGAACTGACAAGGATCACAGGAACCTGGTCAATTTCTGTTAGCAGCCAGCTCCATGTGTTAAAGACTTTGAAGCAGAAAGACATGGATTATCAATTCCCTACAGAAGCTTTTAACACCAGAAAGAGGGAATGGGGGTAGAAGTTGAGAAAAAGGGGAGGAGAAAAAAAACCCAAGTGGTGAGAGGAACAAATATGAGTGGAATTACTTTAAAATGGCAGTATTTTCAGAAGGATGGGAAATAATAGCACACACAAAAAAGCAAAGGCTAAGGTGAACTACAATGTGAAAAGCTATGTTCTGCATCTTTTGTGATACTGTATTTTTACTAGCTAAAATAAAATATTCCAGAACCTGTTGTGGTGTCCAACCTTAGTTCTGCCTGGCATTATCTTAAGAATGAGATAAACACCCACAAGACAAGAGAGAAAATATACAGCATGAAATATATAGCACAATATGATAGCATTTGGCATACATTTTAATATATGGTAGGAATAAAATTAGTAACAGATTAGAAATGGGCTGTTTCTTGTGGCTCTGCTGATAAAATTAGGATAGCCAACAATTTATATGGACATAATATGAAAAGGTTAATTCAGTTTGTGTGCAGAGGAAGTATCCTAGTGTATAGAGAAGATACATGAGTGACCAACAATAAATATGTGGATAAGCAGATAATGAATCAATCATCATAGAAAAAGAAACATTTACGAAAGGTAGAAAGGCTGTTTCCTTTCGAACTGAATAAAAATTCTTCCTTTAACATCAGTTTTAAATGTCTATAATGCAGGACAAAACCTGAAGTCTATCTGCCATTTAAATTCAGGTCAGCATATGACCTTCTAATCATAAAAGGAATATATACATTTGTGCATCTCTGAAACCAATCTCGGATAATGAAGTTGAGAGAAGCTCCTGGGAACTCCCCTATGTCACACAAAATTTCAAGATCAAAAGACTGTTAACACTGCATCATTTTTGCTACCAGAATGCTTTTCCTCCTTGCTCTGTGGTCAGACAAAACATCCTCCTTTCTCAAAGAAATAAAAACTCATCTCTCCCAACTGCAAATGACACTACAAAGATACTTTGTATAAACCTCAGTTACACCTACAGATTCATCAAAACTCATATAAACCTATATATTTTAATAACATAATTACTTTATGCATTTTATTAATTTAGGAAAACTACAGAATTTTAAATACATTTTACGAGTGAAACTGATCTCTAAGTATAGTTAACAAAATTGAATTCCATATTAGCTAGGAGAAAAAATATTAACTTGCCTATTAAAGATGACCAATTAATAAATTTTTAAGTAAAAACACACCAATCCTTTGTTTCTCGTGTTAAGAGAAAGACATATTACTGTAATTCTGTTGTTTTTCTTCTCTAACCAGGTGATAAAATTTCCCAAAGCACTTAAAATTTTAAAAACAATAAATGGCTCACATGTTCAGACTAATGAAATTATGAGTGGACCAATGTAATTAATAATATAGCATATTAAGTTTACTCATTTTTATAGATGTATACTTCATCAACAAATATAATTTAGAATCTGTCGCTCAAATGCATAGTGTTTATGTTTCTCTACAGTTTCTTTTTTCAATTTCCAAATTAATTTATATACCTGTTTTTCCTGTATAATTTTAAACTCTTGTAATTCATAATTTGACAAAGTAAATTAAAAGTTAACTTCCCTATTTGTATAAAAACTTTTCAGCAAATAGCATTAATAACTGATTCAGAAACAGCTTTTTTTTTTTTTTAACAAGAAAAAGAAACTATATAGTGGTTATCTCTGAGTGGTAGAATAATGGGTGATTTTAAAAATTGTCTTTGGCTCGGCATGGTGGCTCATGCCTGTAATCTAGCACTTTGGGTGGCTGAGGCAAGTGGATCACTTGAGATCGGGAGTTCGAGAGCAGCCTGGCCAACATGGTGAAACCCCGTCTCTACCAAAAACACAAAAATTAGCCAGGTGTGGTGTTGCCCACCTGTAATCAGCTGAGGCAGGAGAATCACTTGAGTCTGGGAAGTGGAGGCTGCAGTGAGCTGAGATTGCACCACTGCACTCTAGCCTAAGCAACAGAGTGAGATTCTGTCTCAAAAAAAAATTTAATTTAATTTAAAAATAAAAATAAAATCATCTTTATATTCTTTTTTGCCAAACATCTTATAATCACAGATACTACATTTATAATCAGAACAATACAATATATAAGATCCTAAAAAATGCTAAAATGTTTCATATTTAGTCTGTATTGTTACTTAAATTTTAAATAACTTACAGGTAGTTTCTTACATCTAATGCTTAGGCCCTCTAAAAACCAATAACTGCTCCCTTCAGACTGAACAGGCCAACTTATGTCTCATTCCCACTCCTAGACTTAACAACAGTTGCCAAAAGAATGCCATGCTTAGACTAATGAGTCTAAGCTCCTTATATTGGGGGTGGGGTCACTTTTCCCAGTAGCATATGGCGATAAAGAGGTAAATATATAAATAAAATAACTGGGGTTTTCATCAGAAGGAGGAAGGGAAGAAATGGACGCTGGATATGCAACCAACAGTGTTCACTACAAAAATCTTTGGTGCCAATTTCTATCTTTTTCTCCATTAAATTTCATCTTGTGTGGTTAATCTCATTTATCCGCTACAGGGATTAAGATTTGGCTCTGTCATCTCTTATATCAGATTCACTCTGCATTATAGCAATTGTACCATATCTACAATTTTTCAATTAAAAAAAGACAGGCCGGGCGCGGTGACTCACACTTGTAATCCCAGCACTTTGGGAGGTCAAGGTGGGTGGATCACCTGAGGTCAAGAGTTTGAGACCAGCCTGGCCAACATAGTGAAACCTCATCTCTACTAAAAATATAAAAATTAGCTGGGCATGGTAGCATGCACTTGTAATCCCAGGTACTCAGGAGGCTGAGGCAGGAGAATTGCTTGAACTCGGGAGATGGAGGTTGCAGTGAGCTGAGATCGCGCCACTGCATTCCATCTTGGGCAACAGAGTGAGACTCTGTCTCAAAAAACAAAAACAAAAAACAGAATACCTTTATTTTCCTTTCAGACATTGGACCAGACACTTAAAATACACGAACACTAATTCTCACAATCCTATAAAATTATTTTTACTGATTTCTATAAATAAGAAATCTGAGTTAAGGTAATTTGGCAAAATTCAAGCAGCTGATAAGCACTAGAGCTGGGATTCAAACACAGGCATCTCCCATTTCAAGGTCTCTAATAGTTACATTTAATACCATCTCATCTTTCCAAAAAGACTACCACTTCAAAATATTAAATATTCAGTTCAATGTTTTTTTGGACTTAAAAAGAGAATTAGATAGATCCTCCCTCTCCAATGAACAGCAGATACTTTAGACTTAGTGGTAAACTAGAGTAATGACGGAACACAGAAGCCACCAACTTTTCTGCTTAAAAATAGGTGGGGGGGGGGGGCGCGGGTAGTAGCCCAAAAGTATCTTGGACTTCCACAGTTTACCATATATAACTCAATGCATAATAAACAGTCTATTAAAAGGAAATGCAATTTAGGTTAAACACTTGGTTTTCTTAAACAAGAAGTGTTAACATATGTTCTCTTGGACACTATGAATCCAGTTAATGGTCTAGAAGTCATATCTTTATACCCAATGGAAGACAAGAAAAAATTCCTAATGTATTATACTTTTTTTCTTTTCAATTGTTCAAGAAATGTTCTACAGGAGGAATTTTAAGAAAGGCATACACCTAAGTGTTGTTGGAATACCAAATTTAATAAAACAATTTCCACTTAGAGAGTTTACAACTCAGTAGGAGAAAAAAGAAAACAAAATAATAACAGAAGACAGCCTGTGACAAACGACCCCTTATTTATAAAGGGTTTCGAAGTTTGTAAGAAGGAAGTAAGCAATTTCAGCTAGAAAGGCCTTACAGAACAAAGGTTCTGACTTTGGGGAGAGGTTCTGAAGGATGGCAATGATTTCTAAAAGTGAATGTAGGAAGGAATTTGGGAGAAAGTACCGTTTGTACAAAGGAAAAGTGGCAAAGAAGTGAAGGGCATGTTTAGAAAACGGCAGGTCCTATTTGACAAAGCAAACAATTTAAATAAGAAACATGAGAATAAATATTTTAAAAACAGATTCACTCAGGAGGCTGAGATAAGAGCATCACCTGAATCTCTGAGTACAAGTACAAGATTATATTTAGTGAGCTGTGATCATGTCACTGTACTTCAACTTGAAAGACAGAGCAAGACCCCGTCTCAAAAACAAAAAATTAAAAAATAAAAAGTAGATAAAATCAGATCATGGAGAGCTTAAGTGTCTGGCTAAGATGTCTAAATTTTATTCAGAAAACAAATAGGCAATTAAGCTTTTGGGGAGTGAATGCTTTAAATAAATTCACAAATAGTAGTGTTCAAGGTGAGGACTATTAAAAAGTAAAAGCCTGCCAGTCACAAGCTGGTCCCAATCTTGGCTTAAGATTCATCGTCCACCAGTCTACAACCTCTTTCCCCTTCGCCCTTCACCCATCAAGTCCCCATGCTCTAGCCAGACACTGGCCTTTCCAAGAGGCTCTTTAACCTCTCCACATCTTTGCTCATTTATAATATGAAATGTCTTCTCAGGCTCACAATGTCCTAGGTTTTTCCAAGGCCCATCTCAAATGAACTCTTCCTTTGTAAAAGCCTTCGTGCTACTAAAAGCATTGGCAATTGCTACCATAATGCTCTTATCTTAGCACTTAACACTCTGTGGGAACTGTTGGTCACATGTGCATACACATGATGATAAGCTCTTAGAGAGACTGAATATTACTGATCTTTGTCATCTTAACACTTTGTAAAACTAAAGTTCCATTGTCCTTCCTACCACAAAGCCTCTGTACACAACTCCTTCTTCTGTTGGAATGCTTTTTTCCTTGTTTTTTGCCTACTCATTCTTCATTCCTCATCACAAATCTACTGCCCCAAAGAAGCCTTTCTCACCCTGAGACTAGGTCAGGCCCCTCACCATTATATACTCACAGTACTATGTACCTTTTCATCATCACACTAATTTTACTTTCATTTGTGTGATGAAATTGTCTGATCCTCTTTCTGGTCTTTAAGCTCCGCGAAGTCAGAAACCCTCTGTTTTTTGTTCATAACTGAATCTCTAGCACCTACCACAAAGTAAGTAATTAATATAAAACTAGGCTGGGTGCAGTGGCTCATGCCTGTAATCCCAGCACTTTGGGAGGCTGATGTGGGTGGATCATGAGGTCAGGAGATGGAGACCACCCTGTCTAACATGGTGAAACCCTGTCTCTACTAAAAGTAAAAAAAATTAGCTGGCTGTGGTGGCACATGCCTGTAGTCCCAGCTACTTGGGAGGCTGAGGCAGGAGAATCTCCTGAACCTGGGAGACGGAGGCTGCAGTGAGCTGAGATCGTGCCATTGCACTCCAGCCTGGGTGACAGAGCGATACTCTGTCCCCCCCCCCAAAAAAAAATTAAAACAGCTACATGTCGCTAAAACCCAGAGATTTAAGAGCATTGCTCTGAGGTATTACTGCTGGCTAAACTGTGTGAAATTAGGCAATTAGCCATTCTATGATCATTTTCTTCATCAGTAAAAACAGGACATTAATTGTATCTATCTTTCTGACTTTTGCAAATTAATGAATATAAAATGCACAATAGGCTAGGCACAGTGGCTCATGCCTATAATCTCAGCACTTCAGGAGGCCGAGGTGGGCAGATCAGATTGCTTGAGCTTAAGAGTTTGAGACCAGCCTGGACGACATGGTAAAACCTCAACTCTACAAAAAAAAAAAAATTAGCTGAGCATGGTGGCAGGCACCTGTAGTCCCAGCTATGTGAGAGGCTGAGGTGGGAGGTTCACCTGAGCCTGAGAAAGATGAGGCTGCAGTGAGCTGTGATCACACTACTGCACTCCAGCCTGGATGACAGAGCAAGGTCCTTTGTCTAGGAAAAAAAACAGCACAGTACTTGGCACATGTAAGCACTCTGTAAAAGTTACACTGTCATCACTGTGTTGTCACTATTTATATCATCATTTTCATAATTACTACAATACTGTCTACAGTTTAATAGTTCTCTCAGGTGGCAGAACAGAGGCCTTGGTACAGAGAAGTTACTGGCTTTGGATAACCAGTTAAGAACAAATGGTGGCAAACTGGGGTCTATGCCTAAGGACTGGTGGTAGTGGGGATTTAGTGTTAGCAAGCATTTAAAACAACATAACTATAAATGTTAATCTAAAAAACTTGAAAATAACTATAAATGTTAATCTGGAGAGGGATTAATACAGAAAGAACAAGGGATTATAATCTAACTGTATTTTTTAACATTATTAAACACTGATATTAAATAGATGTTATTCTATTTAATAGAATAATCAGATATTACTCTATCTTTTGATAGAATAATCAATTTTATATTATCTTAAATCTACTTAGCTTTATATTTTTATATTTATATTTTAAACAAATAATATTCAAAAATTTCAAAATATCCAGGGCTGGACACAGTGGCTCACGCCTGTAATCCCAGCACTTTGGGAGGCCAAGGCGGGCAGATCAACTGAGGTCAGGAGTTCAAGACCAGCCTGGCCAATATGGCAAAACCCCATCTCTACTAAAAATACAAAAATTAGCCAGGGGTGGTGGTGGGCATCTGTAATCCCAGCTACTTAGGAGGCTGAGGCAGGAGAATTGCTTGAACCCGGGAGGCAGAGGTTGCAATGAGTTGAGATAGCGCCACTGCACTCCAGTCTGAGCAACAGCGTGGGACTTCATCTTGAAAAAAAAAAATTCAAAATATCCTTGATTCTTTCCATAAAACGTATTATAAAATATTTATTTTTATTATCTTTCAGTTATAAATCAAAATCCTGTTTGAGCTAATTGTGAGATTCATAACCATACTGTGCTTTTCAAACTAGTCAACAAGTGTAAGAGACTTAAATCCATGTCAAGCTAAGCAAAGAGACTACCCTTTAAGATGAAGAAAAGCCAACAGAAATACCTATAGCACAATGGAAGAAACTTGGGCCCTTCAGGGAGTTTACACTATGGTTTTTAGTGTTTATGGTTTATTGTGTTTATTCCACTGAATCTGCATTTTCTTACTCATCTTGGAAAATAACGAACTTCATAAACAGTCTCTCTAAGGAAGTAAACAATTAAAACATTTCTAGATCTATTGATACCAATTTCTTTTCATTGTAGCCTATTTGATGAGTCAATCTGTGGTTTTAAAAGCCTTCTTCTAGGTAAAAATATGCTAGAAACACAAACACTATCTTTAGATGACAAATGATGAAGAACAAAACATTTCATATATAGTTTCTTTAGAAATTCAGGTAATATCAGTAAGTGTGCAGAAATGTTAAAACTACCTAACCATCCTATGCTTCTGTTAAGAACTCACTCTTCAATGTTGAAAAAAATCATTGGCCTTTAGAAAAGGTAAAAAAGAATTAACCAAACCTAAGTAAAGACAGAAATGTGAAGAACTGGATTTAACTTTGCTAACACCTAAACAGACAGAACAGACATCTTTTTTCAAGGCAGCAAAAGCCAGCTATATCAAAAATAAATTCTAAAGTAATTTAGAATAAATTCTAAAACTCCATTATCTGTTATTAACTTCTTCTCAACTACACTCTTCATCAAGGAATGACACTTCTGCTAAAGACAGACACTTTCTGCTGAGTGATTGCTTTTTCCTGGTATCTGTAAATCCAGGCTTCCTTCCCAAAGGGGAGTAAGGAGAGGAGGAAAAAAAGAGAGTAGGTGACTAAAAAGAGAGATCACTTAGGGCTGTAATAATTCCTGGTGACAGATCAAATTATAATGATATGGCAGATAATTTGGGGACAGCATAATGCATCAATAATTTGGGTAAGTTTGTTTTTCAATTTACAGCTTAAAGTTGAAAAATATGAAGCAAAATAATGAATCCTATTCTATTAAATTCTCACTCTAAAAACATTATCCCATGTTTTAGGAGATTTTGGAATATATATTGAACACTAAATATCAAAGGAAATTCTGAATTACTATTATGAATATTAACGGCTTAACTGTGACCAGTTATTTTTAAAACTAAAGACAAAAAGGATGGAAAAGTAGTCACCGCCTAACAAGACAATTTCCCAAACATCATTTGTTAAGATTTTTCTTTCTTTCTTTCTTTCTTTTTTTTTTTTTTTTTTTTTTGAGACAGAGTTTCACTCTATCCCCTAGGCTGCAGTGCAGCACCATGATCTCGGCTCATGGTGACTGCCACCTCCCCGGGTTTGAGTGACTCTCCTGCCTTAGCCTCCTGAGTAGCTGGGATTACAGGCAACTGCCACCATGCCTGGCTAATTTTCGTATTTTTAGTAGAGACCAGGTTTCGCCATGTTGGCCAGGCTGGTCTCTAACTCCTGACCTCAGGTGATCTGCCGACCTCTGCCACCCAAAGTGCTGGAATTACAGGCATGAGCCACCACACTCGATATCATTTGTTAAGATTTTTAAATATCTTATCCTTAAAAAGTAAATACTGAACTCTAAAAAATATGTACTGAAACAAGTATCTGCATCTTTTTGGCTGTTAATGTATTTCAACTACTTGAAAATTTATTTATTTATTAATTTTATTTTAAAAGAAAGAAAATCCAGAAATCAAATAATTCATTAAACTTATACTTACAATAACCCACATGAAAACAAGTAGCAACACACCTAATGGTGTAACTCTCCTAACAAATTAACCTTGTATTTTTGACAAAAAACAAAGACACTTAAAACCCAAATACATTCATTTTAAAAACTACTTTTCTCCACAGAGGTTAAAGAAAAATTCTAAAGGAAGAAAACAGGTATAAAGGGAAAACCCTCAACTTTTCACCTTTCACTACCAAATTTTATTAATACTAAATTTTATTAGGTTTTTCTTTTAAAGCCTGTGTCACACAAAAAAGCCCAGGTAGCACTTCTTTAAAAACAGGTTTTGGTTTATCTTTTTATTTTAAAATTCACAGTAGGCTCATACCAGTAATCCCAGCCCTCTGGGATTACCTGAGCTCAGGAGTTCAAGACAAGCCTGGCCAGGCCAACATGGTGAAACCCCACCTCTACTAAAAAAATACAAAAATTAGCCGGGTGTGGTGGAGCACACTTGTAATACCAGATACTCAGGTGGCCAAGGCATGGGAATCACTTGAATCTAGGAGGCGGAAGCTGTAGTGAGCCGAAGGCTGCAGTGAGCCAAGACTGCTCCACTGCACTCCAGCCTGGAGACAGAGTAAAACCCTATCTCATATAAATACATACATATATACATACATAAATTAATTAAATAAATAAATGAAAATAAAACACATTAATACTAGGATACAAATAATTCAACAATGAACGTTAGCACTAGATTTAAATAGTTGTTAGTGTTTTCTGGATACCTTGCTATCAAAATGGCAAATGAGGGAGGATCATGGATTTGAAAGATTTAGTATCTTAAACCTTTCCAAAAAGCAAAATTTAAGTGACAACTTACGCATTAATTAAAATATCAATAAAAATTTAATTAAACAGAAATTGAAACATTCAATTGTTTCACCATAAATAAATCAATTGCTGTAAATTTTAATGTCAGTGAAAGCATGGACCAATACTTTAATTACAGACTTCTTACTGTTCTTAAAAGAAACTTAAGTAGCCTTTCTACGTAGCTCAACAAATCTTGTATTAAACTTTTAAAGGCAAAATAAACTTACCACAAAATACTACTAAAAATTAAAAGATGACTTTTTTTCTCTCATTATTCATCCTAAAAGAGGACCAAAAGATCCTATTAATAAATTTGGTTAACTTAAAAGTTATCTTGGATTGATAGGAAGAAAATATGATCAAATATCATTGTCTTTTAAGATCTACAAGACTATGAAAATTTAAGGAAGAATTTTTATGTAAATAATAAATATTCATTGAAATAAATTACTCATAAAAAATAGATCTTTTAAGATCTACAAGACTGAAAATTTAAGGAAGAATTTTTTATGTAAACAATACTCACTGAAATGTAATATTTAAACAAAATGCATTAGATTTTAAAATATAATTACTTATGTCAAGGGTAGTCTATACAGTATTTTATGAAATCTTTTAAAAGTACCTATTTGCATGAAAATATGTGCCAATAAATGTCATATTTTAAAAATCAATGGCAGAGAGGGTACTCTTTTTGAAACTACTGCTGTTTCAAATATTTTAGTTATTATTTGGAGACAGCTATAGTGTTTACTAAAATAGAATTTAAACATTTGAATACAAGCAGCTTAAGAACAAACTAAAGTAACTTTAGAGATCAAATATTTATTGGTTCACAATAAACTAGAACATCACGACTAAGTCACCAAATTAGGAATAAATATCAAACACTTATCCTCACTTAACTGTAAAATGAAATCTTATAAATATTATAGGAGTTGGATAGGATTTTCTTCCAAACAGCTAGCTACCTTATGCTAACTGTTAAGAGGTAGGTCAGAAGAGCAAGAAGAAATACATCTAATTAATTCCCTCTTGCATTTTACATGTAGTCCTATAACGTATTTCTTCCTTTTATTCTGCCCGAAATTATTTCTTGCTAACGTCTCCCAACCACCACTCCTACTTTCTCTACACTATGAGTTCTGAGAAACAAGCTACAGTTTAGAAACCTCAAATGATGCCAAAAGATAACTGATAGAAAAATAACTAAGAAATTACCACAGTATAGATTAAAAGGTCTGTATTATTTTTAAAATCTATTTAGTAGTAATTTTTTTCAGCTTCCTAAAAAATAACAGCATAGATGTAATGTAAGGTAAAGCATATGAAATTAAATGAGACATGTAACAGTAAATATTTTCTCTAAGTTTCAGGCTTCATTCTGAGATTCACTTCAATCCTATCTGTGACTAACTAAAAGGGAAGTCACATGACTTAAGCAATGAAAGAGAAAGAAAGTTTTCTTTCCTTTCCTTTGCTTTCTACAGGAAGAAACAAAAGCTTGGTATTAGCTATCCAAAGCCAATGAGTAGAGCCTAAAAGCCAAAAAACTATACTGAAGTAAGATTAATCTTAATAGGGGCCCACTTTAACCTTGTGAAAATATAAAAAATGTGAGGACTGCAGCCAGGACTTAAATAAAATAACAATCTTTTAATGTAAATTAGGTTTTACAACTAGAAAATTCTTCAGGGACAAAATTCAGTTTATAAACAATATTGAAGCTTTTGTTGGGGTAAAATCACCTAACTGTGATTCCTTACACATACACACACCATCCCCCACTAGCATACAGATACTTCACAAGCCTCTTGAATAAATAGGAGTATCCAATGTCGGGGTGATGGGTGGTCTTGAGGTCCTGAACCAGAGCTGTATACTTTTAAGGGATGCTAAGATAAGAACAAAGTGTTTTGTGTTTGTTTAAACCTGAGTCTAGATGTAGTCTTTGCACCATTATTGGAACAGCTCATAAACTTGTGGTATTATTAATTCAAGCAAGGTTTAAATGTCTGCATAAATGCTAGAAATTAAGTATATAAAAATAAAATACTTTAGGGCTTTTTATGGATCTCATTCAAATTAAATAATTCAATTTGCTTAAAAGTAATCATTACATTTCAAAAGCGTTAAATCTCAACCTAAGAGAAAAACATCATTATGACCACACTTTCACTACCAACAGGATACCATACCCTATCAAATAACACGTATTTAAAGTCTATGCATCAAATAAACTGCAATGCAACAAAAAACTTCTGAAGATAATGAAATTAACCCATGGACAGTCCCAATAAAGAACCAACTATTATGCCCATTTTTATACTGCAGGCTTTATATCTGTCCAATATAAAGAGCTGTTTGTGGGCTTTTTGTTGTTGTTGTTGTTGTTTTGTTTTGTTTCCCAGAGCAGAAAGCAGGCTTTACAAGTGGCCCAAGGAAAAGATAAGCAAAGAATAGTTCTGACCCTGGCTTCTGTGGCTTGATCAAGTGGGCCTGCAACCTGAGCCAAAGGGCACAAATTCCTCACCATTCAAAATTCTTCAATGGCATGGGGGAGGAAACAGTGAAAGGGGCAAACATGCAAATCCAAGTGTCCTTAGATTGAGTATTCAATGAAAATTTTTAATGAGAGAGCTAAAAAATGAGGCCAATACTGTGACCAAATTTCTAACACACAGTTTAATCAACCCCTGAGAGAAGCTGTTTTGTGTGTGAAAACTGAAAAAGATGCACTTAAAAAAAAAAATTTATGGCTTACACTGAGCTGTGTTAGGTATATGTCTCTAATATCATTTAATCTATTTAAAGGAGTTGCTGAAGAGTGTGACTAATTTGGAAGGATCAGTGCTTACACATTATAAGCAAAATCATGTATTATCAAAATCACACGTGAAGAAAAATTGATATAGTTCATTCCAAACTTTACAATATATTAATGATCTATTAAATATTTAAAGCGAACCTAGGCTGCCAGACTTTTGTTACAGACTGAACTAAGGATAAAGACAATTCATTTGAATGCAAAAAAAAAGCTAAGATAAAAGAATTTAAGCATTATAGGATCTGGGAACATTCTACTCACTATCCCTAATGGCCTAGGAAATTGCTTACAAACGAATGCTTAAGGAAAAAAACGATCATGAACAAATCTTGGCTAAAGTAAAAGTAATTTGAAATTTATATGGAGTCTTTATATCATATAACACCATAAAACCAAATAGCAATCTTAGAGTTATTACCAAATTAAACTTATAAGATTTAAAAAGAGTCTAACTTTAAGATTAACAAAAGTAGTAAATTTAAGAGGGTTTTGATTTTTTAAAGTGGGCTGTTATGACAAAGGATTTAAAGCAGCTGGTAGAAATTAAGTATGTTATTAATAGCACAATAAATTAATGATTCTAAGCACTGGCAAAAATAGTTTCTCCACATGAAATGTAAAAAACATAGATTTTAATACTATTGGGAAATCATTGCATTTAGCTAAAAATTTTAAAACTAACATTTGCTTTTTATCTTAGCGATCCCAAAATTAAATTTGTAGAGGCTATATAATTAGACTTTGTAAAAGGAAGTGGATAGAACACAGGAAAAATGATCCTTCGCTTTTACGCCTTATGTGAAAACAATGAGAATTAACTGGAAAAGTCTTATTTTAAAATTTGCTAAAATGAAAATACCAAACCAACAGTGTTTCATACTTAGTAAGTGTTCAATAAAAATTAGTTGACTTGATAAATTACTGAACCACAATTTTTATAATCATTTTTTAAAAGTTAATACTTTCCTATGGCAATAAGCCATCTTATTGATTTACATTTCTAAAAATGTTTATATAAGCCTAGGACAGTGGCTCACATCTGTAATCCCAGAACTTCTGGAGGCAGAGGCAGGAGGTTCACCCGAAGCCAGGAGTTCTAAACCAGCTTGGTCAACAAAGCAAAGTCCTATCTCTACAAAAAATTTTAAAAATTAGCCAGGCGAAGTGGCATGTGCCAGGCGTGGTGGTGCCTACCTGCAGTCACTCTGCAGCCACTCTGGAGGCTGAGGTGGGAGGACCCCTTGAGCCCAGAAGCTTGAGACCAACCTGGGAAACATAGGGAGACCCCCATCTCTACAAATGTAATAAAAAATATCAGCTGGGCATGGTGGTGCACACCTATAGTCCCAGCTATTCAGAAGGCTCAGGTTGGATAATTGCTTGAGCCAGGAGTTCGAAGTTGCAGTGAGCTACAATCCCACAACTGCACACTAGCCTGGGTGACTGAGAAAGACTTTGTTTCTAAAAAAAATAATAATAATTAATTAAATAAAAATTTTTTAAATGTTTATACAAAAACCGAGTTGAGATAGAAATTCAATTTTCCTTCCTTCCCTCCCTCCCCCTCCCCTCTCTCTTCTCTCTCTCTTTCTCTCTCTCTGGCATGCTCTCGGTTCACTCAACCTCCACCTCCCGTGCTTTGATTCTCCTGCCTCAGGCCTGTCTAATCTTTTTGTATTCTTAGTAGACAGGGTTTCACCATGTTGGCCAGGCTGTTCTCGAATTCCTGACCTCAAGTGACCCGCCCACCTTGGCCTCCCAAAGTGCTGGGATTACAGGCATGAGCCACCACAGCTGGCCAATTCAATATTTTTCTGACAAGAAATATGAATATCAATAAGCCTAATCATGCCCTTTAGGTAAGCAGTGAGTTTACAGTACATTAAGAAAACCATAATGATAAATAAAATTAATACTGAAGATTAGTAAAATGCATATGGATTAATCTCATTCACAAGCACAGAAACTACTAGGACAAAGGTTAATTTCCAGGCAGGAAAAACACTAAACAAAACCAAAGAGGCCAGCCATGGTGGCTCATGCCTGTAAATCTC
Source organism: Cacajao melanocephalus (assembly GCA_963573385.1). Lineage (NCBI taxonomy): Eukaryota > Metazoa > Chordata > Mammalia > Primates > Pitheciidae > Cacajao > Cacajao melanocephalus. The sequence goes on from CAUYLG010066264.1 coordinate 147,488, forward strand.
AGCACTTTGGCAGGCTGAGGCGGGAGGATCCTCTCAGCCCAGGAGTTTGAGAGCAGCCTGAGCAACATAGGGAGACCCCGTCTCTACAAATGTAATAAAAAATATCAGCTGGGCATGGTGATGCACACCTGTAGTCCCAGCTTCTCAGAAGGCTCAGGGGGGGTAACTGCTAGAGCCAGGAGTTTGAGGTCGCCGTGAGCTATCATCCCACCACTGCACTCCACCCTGGGCAAGAGCAATATCCTGTCTCAAAACAAAAACCAGAAAAATGCTTATAATTAAAATGCTTAATAAAAATATAGCTCTTGGAAAAAAAGATTAAAACTAAAACCTGAGATTGTTATAGTTTTAAAATTATTTTGTGTATTATTTCAATCGACCCTTACCATAACCCTCTAAAATAGAGAATATTGTATTTATTTATTTATTACATTTTATCCATGAGAACACTGAAGCTCCCAGGAAGTGAACAGCCAAAAGTTAGAAACCAACCAAATGGCAGAGCTAAAGCTAAACATTCATTCCCACGGGGTTTTTTCTCTCACAATACCACACTACTTCTTCTTTATAATAATAATTATGTACAACAAACACTGAGTCCCTACTATCTGCCGAATTTATCTTCAGTGCTTTACATGTGTAATAACATGTAAACCTCCTAACAGCCCTATAAAAAGTGGGTACTATTTTTGTCCTCCCATTTATAGGCCACTGAGACACTGACAAGGTAACTTATTTCCTTTACAGATATCTGATAAACTGGAATTTGAATACTGATTTGACCAGAACCTACATCATTCTATCCTATTATTAAAGGATTAAATAACTATTAATCAAAAAATGGTATTAAATTATCACAGCAGGCCTATTTAAAACAGTATCTTTTTCTTTAACTTATAATGAATACACAAGCTGGATATGTACACAGGTAAAATCTCACACAAGTAAAATCTTACGTTACAACAATTATTAAAAACAAAATATCTATGTAACAAAAATATTTCCAAGCTGCAGTTTATATCCTATTTTAAAAAATATTCTAGGCCTGGCACAGTTGCTCACGCCTATAATCCCAAGAGTTTGGAAGGCCAAGGCAGGAGGATTGCTTGAGCCCAGGAATTCAAGGCTTTAGTGAGCTATGATCCTGCCATTGCACTCTAGCCTAGGCAACAGAGTAAGACGCCCATCTCAGAAGAAAAAAATTCTAGAGACGGTCTCACTGTGTCGTCCAGGCTGAAGTGCAATGGAGCAATCTCTGCTCATTGCAGCCTGTGCCTCCTGGGCTCAAGAAGTGATCCTCTTACCTCAGCCTCACCAAAAGCTAGGACCACAGGTGCATGCCACCATACCCAGCTAATTTTTTTGTATTTTTTGGTAGAGACGGGGTTTTGTCATCTTACCCATGCTGGTCTAAAACTCCTGGGCTCATCCAATCCGCCAGCCTCAGCCTCCCAAAGTGCTGGGATTACAGGCATCAGCCACCATGCTCAGCCAGAAGAATTATTTTAAATAACAGAAACCATACTGTATACCCTAAAACTATAATAAAAAGCCTTAGAGTTAACTGTAATGGAAATTAAACTGTTAATATACAACATATTTTGCCCAATTTTAAAGAAAGCACATAAAAGATCACCTTAATTATCCACCATGAGTATATACCACTGAAAATATCTAAACCATGACATTTTTTTTTGGCAAAGACCAGTTTATATTATTTTCTCAACAGATACTTACTAGGCAGTTTATATAACATTACCTCTACTCTACACAACAACTTAAAAGGTTAGGCATTATTACTCCAGCTAACAGAAAAGTATAGAAAAAATTATAAGATAAATCAATCAATTATTTGTGAATCTTATTTAGAAAATATTTCCAAATTGTCAAATATTTAGATATTGGGAAGGAAGAAGCAATAATCAGACTATCGTTCAATTTGAGATAAATGATTAGATGTATCCTGATGTATCAAAATGCAACATGTTTTTATTACTTTGATAAACTACTCATTAAAAAATCATTTTTAAATGTACTCCACTGACCTGGAATGTACTTTCTTAAACACATTACTGTTAACAACTTTTATCATACTAGAAGATGCTATCTACAATAAAATTATTTTAGGGAAGAATATAAATCAGTTAAGTTTCTTATGCACTGTATATGGTACAATGCCATAATCTATTCTAACTATATATTAAATAAGCTGAACTTCCTGTTACTTAAAATTCAAAGGAAATATCTCAAGGCATAAAGAATTGATAGTCTTTGATAATGATAAAATATTTATTTCATATTTCATTCCAAATCAAGTCTATAAAATATAACATTTAAGATAACTTTCCAGTTCAGTTGATCAGAAGTATCTTCACTTTGTTTAAGTTATTCTTGGTTTAGAAATAAAAATATAGTACATCAAGCTGGGCATGGTGGCACATGCCTATAGTCCCAGCTATTAGGGAGGCTGAGGAGGGAGTATCTCTTGAGCCTAGTAGTTAGGTCAGCATGGGCAACTTAGTGTAAAAAAAAAAAAAAAAATACAGTGCATCATATTTTTAATAAGCAACATTTAAGTTAATCACAATACCAAAAAAGCTGCTCAGTTAAAATATACAAAACTATCTGCAATATTTATGTAACCTCTGAACAGGAAGAATTAAATCAAATCCAAATAATATTTTGTTGCTGCCTGAAAGCAACAAAAATTACAGTGAAGGATTTACTTTTTAACCTACCAAGTTGAATGCAGGTAACTAGTAAGTTTTTAATTTCTCATGAAACCTAAGAACTCTGAGATAAGTTACAGACATGTTTTAAAAGGTTACACTGAATATTTGTACGAGGTTTGACACTTACATTTTTATTTAAAAACCAATTCTTTGATTTACTGCATTCATTTGTTGTGAATAGTCTTTTAAAATAAAAGAGAAATTGAAAATAAGTGAGAACACGCAACACCAAAGGCTAACACTAATGTAAACTATGAACTCTGTATGATTATGATGTGTCAACGTACATTCATTAATTGAAACAAATGTGCCACTCTGATAGGGGACGTTGATAACGGAGGATGCTATGCATTTTTAGGGGCAAGGGTACATGGAAAAATCTACGTATTTTCCTCTTAATTTTGCTGTGAACCTAAAACTGCTCTCTAAAAAAAGTTTTTTAAAAAGTAGGAGAAAAATATTTCAGAAGTACAGCAATAATCTTTAAAATAGGAGAAAGGACTACATCTTGAATATGTACCCAATGCACATTTCACATTTAAATTGAATCAGACTATTTTTGGAGAACTTAAATACACAAAAGAGTCTGAAAAATGCACCGCCACTTGAAAATCAAAAGTATCTTTAGGGTGATATTAAAAAAATCAAATAAAATTTTATTTTACAATAAATGCCTTTAAATGTGATGTTATCATTAAACGGTCTTAAAGCATTTAGTTTGAGATTCTCTGAAATTGGTCAACTGGGCAAATCACCATAAAAATCTGGTAGGTTATAAACCATTTTAAAAATATTAAAATATACAACTCACTAAACAAATGAGCTATAACTGTTTATGATCACATTTTTAAGTTTCCAAGACATCTGTCTAAATATTTTTTTAATTGGCATTTTAAGCAATTCAGAGAATAATCATCACACATACTCTTCATGCGAAAAATGATTTTATGCTAAACTATAAGAAAACTAAACATGGCTAATTAGCAACAAAATACTATGAAAAGCCCTTAAAAATGAACATAATGAAAGAAATTTGTTTTCCTACAATGTATAATTAAATATATAAGAACTCTATATTAGATGAATTGACTGAACTGTGTATAATATTCACATTTTTCATATTTTTAAGTATTAGTCATCTCTAAATGTTTTCATATCTCATACTGTTAACAATGCTAAGTTTAACTCAGTAACAATATTGATTCTTATTTCTTCTATTTTCATTACTCCATGAGATATTTTTGAAGCAAAGGAACATAAAATATATAAAGCCTTTCTAATCGGGACATTTGAATTATCCATAAAGATCAAACTCTAATTCAGAAATAAAGACCATAAGAAGAAAACACCAATACTTGAAAGCTAAATGAAGATGAATAAAGGTAAATTATTAATAAATATTTAGGCCTACTGAGTAACGGTAACTAAATTGCAATCATTTTGAAATTACTCTTTGGGAAAAAAAGAGATACACACATTAGGCATACATTATTGCATATATTATGAAATAAATAAAATACATTTATGTTAACAATTGTATCATACTTGATGGCAAGGAATTCCAAGTATATATACACCCACTATGGAAGAAAGTATTATTATGCACATAAGCTGAGGAGAGGGTAATAAAGATAATGTATTCTATACTTCCCCATAACAAAATCAAATTCAAATGATCATTTTATCTTATTAGGTAAGATAATGACTTTGGAAATCACTATCAAAATCTACATACAGAAAAACTTATATGATAACAAACATCAACAGGTAGTTATTAGGTTAACACTGCCCTTCTCCAAAAGAGATCTGGTATTTAATTACCATTCAATTCCTCTAAAGTACCACCAAACATTTAAGTCTTATTAAAAACTCTGAATGTTTCAAAACTGGCAGTAACATTTTCCAGGTAATGTAAATGGTATCCTACCTCTCACTATGATTTTTTTAAAAAATGAGATAAACTGATAGGAGTATTAATTACTAGCACTTACAAAATAATCATATTCTAATTTATGAAATCACCTTAGTAAGAATCTAGACTTACAAATCTGTATTAACCATGTATATCCTTACTTAATTGAAACTAATCTGTGCTTGCACTAGACACTTAAGCAATTCTTTAAAATTTATCATATTTAAAAACTAAAATCATCAAAAATTTCACATTTTATCAAATATTTTAAGAATAATCTTCAAAAACAGTGAGATATGACAAAATTCACAAATATAATACTTATATTTTGTTAATTTTTAAAAAATAAAATATTTATTATTGAACTGTATCAATGTTTCACAATTAAGATGAGTCAGAATACATATTTTCACATCATAAAAACATGGCTATTTAAACTACAAGTTAACATTAGAAAATCAAATGAAGACTGTCATTTTAAACCACCAATGGTTGCACACCATCCTCAAAACAGCAGAATCTCACAGCATTTATCAACATGCCTAAAGAGAGAGAAAGTACAGCACCCAGGCATGTTTATTTTGAGGATTTGGTGACATCACAGAAACTACAAGAAAGTTTGACTGTATTACTGCCAATAAATTTTAAGTAGAATTATATAACTATAAAATACATAACTACAAATACACAGCTCTATTTTAAAACACATATATATATATTCTCTTTATTTTGAATCAACTGAATATATTTTTATATGCAGTTACTTGCAATCAATATTTTTAAGCGAAAAAGTATCCTAAGTGCCTTGGCATAAATTTTTATGTATTTATTAAAGACACTAAAATATTTTTGTTATTTCCCCAAACATACACTGTTAAAAATGTTTCAGAATATTTCAAAAAAAAAAAAAAAAATCCAATGACACATGTGTTTCCAAACACTCCAAAATTACTGTCGTATATTTAAAATATTTTGGGTAGACGTAGGTCCAGTTGAACATTTAAAATTTCTGATCATCTATGATACATATCCTTTCACAACAAAATAGTGCACAGATATAAAACCTGGTATGTTTTCAAAAATGCTTATACAACTTAAAAGGCTTCTAAAATAATAATAAAAATGTTTTTTGAAATTCTATGAAATAGTCCTGAATTGCAACCTGATTCCATAAGGGATGCGAACATAATACGTATATCATTTACAACCATTTATTACTCGTAGTTGCTTAGTTAACATCAGTAGGATTCCTGCCTTCTTCAAAACAATTATTCATACAATTTATATACAATTTATGTATATTACAATATAAGACAGAAACCACTTTAGGCATTATTTAATACTGTCCTTTTAGTATATACATGAACTGTATGTATATACTGTATGTAACTGAAGATTAAAGCAAGTCAACTATTCAAAAATCAATGTTTATAGTCTAGAAACAGCTATATATTAAAAAGCTTTAGCAGCTATATGTTTTAATTCAGTGAATAGAGGAATGTTTATCAACATATAATCATTAAATAGCATAAATATAAATGTCTCATGGTTCTAAACATTAACATTGGTTAATAAAATATCTAACATTTGAATATTTTAGAAGGTAAACATAGAAAATCAAATTATAACAAGGTGTGACCAGACAAAGAAGGGCTATTTTTTTCATTTATCTATAAAACAAATTTATGAGATCGTAAAAAACAATTTAACAACCTAAAGAAGGTTCAAAGGGGAAAGAAAGAGCCTGAGAGAAAATGGATTTGTCAATGATTTTAGTCATCCAGTCTTAGAGGGGAGAAAACAGAAAATGTAGCTTCATTTTACACTATAAAATAGGAAGTATAAAATCCAGTAGTCTGCATGTAGACTCCTATTTGTGTATTTAAACCCTGTTTCAATTCACAGATTATGCTGATCCTTCCACATGTAAACAGCCAATAATGATGGCCAGGCCTTCAGGAAAGGAAAACACACACCACACAGCAAGGTCAGGAAGCTACCAAGCACCACAGGACAACAGATCAAAACAGAATGGTTTCATATGTTTCTGTTGTTTATATACTTAATTTGAAGATGATATTCCTTAGGGAAGGGGGTATAAATATTAGTAGGAACATGCAACACAGTATCAAATATATACTTTTCAAGCAAATATACCAAGTATTTCACGCATGTATGTGTCAATCTGTAGTATTAACAGCCATTCACTCAATTATTTTTAACTTAGATATGAAGCCAAAATAAACTTCTTTATTTCTAACTATGAATTCACTGCAGAGAATTTATATTTACCTTTTTTTGAGGAAACAGGCTTGCATAAACATATCTTTTTTAACTACCAGGGGGTTAAGCAGTAGAAAGAAGTAAAGGCAGAAGAGGTATTAATTCATTATTTCCTAGGTAAAATTTTGAAAATGGGAAGGAATGAAATTCTGTTCGGTATTAAAACATCTTTAAAAATTACAACACAACATGAGCAAAGGTGGAAATTTACCCCAAGTAGCAGACTAGCACATTTTAAACACACAAGCTAGAGCCGCCTCTGGCCACATGTTTTTTTTGAGTTCAGTCTCTTAAAGAGACAGTATACTTAGACCAATGACGACACAGAGCACCTTTCTAAAATGTCAAGCATCTCCGTATTGCACGCATTTCTTTACAACCATACTAGGCCAACAGTGTTCTATTTTATTTTACTGTGAAGTCAAATTATTTTGGTCTGAATCTACAAAATGACAACAGGACAGGCAGCGATGAAATAATAAAGGGCGCTACTGTGACTAGAGGTATCTAAAATAAAGCAACCTATACATTCCTTTCAACACTAAACTGTTTCAATTTGTTTTTTCGGCCTTAAAATTATCATGTTTCTTCATTCATTTTTCTACCCATTCACCAGATACAGGCAACAGAGTATATTGTAATACAGAGTATATTGTAATACCGGAAGCTACATGAACACAATTTCAATGGAGAATGAAGTAGAGGGAAATGCTAATAACGTCAACATGAATATAAATATTAAAATTTCAAATCTTTTCTCTTTAGGCATATACCCAGGAAGAGGCCCACACACGTACCTTAAACGTTGGACTACCTAATGATTTCAGGGAAGATTTTGTCTTTCAATATACCAAAAGGCATCTTCTTATACGTCTATTGACATAACCACTGATCAGCTCCTCCACAAGGAAAAAGATGAAGAGGGAGAAAAAAAAAGTTTGGCTTACTTGGTGTACAAATACATCGACTGGAATATCCAAGGGACTTCCCTCTCGGTTTATCATGGAGATGAATCCAAATCCCATGCGCACATTGAACCACTTACAGTGGCCAGTTCCGTGCAAAACCTGGGATTCCTCCTCTGCCGGCTCCGGCAGCTTCCCGGGCTCTTCTCCACCACCTTTGCTCGCCCCGCCTGAGAAGGAACAGGACAAAAAAGTCAGTCTGTATTCCCATTCATTGTGCATTCAAAGATTTAAAAAAAAAAAAAAAAAAAAAAAAGTTGCCTGCCTGGAGGTGAGGGGGGAAGGGTAACAGAAAAAAACATTTAAATAAATGGTTTGACTTCTTTTCTCCTACCGAAAATATTTAAAATGAAAAGGGTTAAAAGGAAAGCGGGGGAGGGGGGAAGTCACACTGTTCTATCGATCACACCAACTTCCACGTTTCTATACATACGTGTACTTTTTCATTTAACTCCATTTTTCAGCCACATTTTACATTACAGCATGCGATACTTTACTTGTATATTGCTGATTTAATACTGATCCCATTGACAAAGAGAAATTTTCAGCGAAACTATTCTCTCCGGCGGGCACGAGGAGGAAAGAGAAATCGTGAAGATGGTTTAGAGCTACTAGTTAATGCACAAGGGGCAGCAGTGAATCCAGCGTTATTTGCAATGTGCATTCCCCTCCCCCCCATAACTTTCAATTAAAGTTGGGGTGGAATGGGGGAGGGGGCAGGTGTATAAAAGTTTTCTTGGGCTCACTAACTGAAAGTGCGCTTAATCACACTCACACAATTCAAACAATAGCCCCCTGAAAGCTTTTCAAGTTGTGAATCAGTGTGGGCGGTACAAAACATTTTTGGAGATCTATAACAATAGGTTTGCAGAAAGCCCCACTGCTTGATGGGGGGTTGGGAGGTAATGCCCAGTATTGGGGTAAAAGGGAAAGGGGGGGACGGTCAAAGAAGGGTGGGAGAGGGGGAGGGGGAGGAGAAAAGAAGAAAGAAATTCACAGTAAAACAATAGAAAAGAAAATTAACCTTCGGCCATGTTGCCCCACGGGCCCTCAGCTCCAAACTCGTGAGATGGAAACTTTCCCTTTGGAACGGAGTGATCTTCTGCATCAATCTAACATCTTGATTTTGTGCGATCACAAATTTAGCTCGCATGGTCTAATGTGCTTTCCTTCTTTTGATTTTTTTCTCTCCTCTCTCCAGTTTCTGGCCCCCTGAGCACACGTGACTTTGTCAATTACATGCTTTCTTGCTACTAATTTCACCTCGTATCCTTAAGGGGCTGGCAAGAGCAAGAGATAACCAATCGCCATTTCATCTATGCTGACATCAAAATAATTTATGAATGAACAGGAAAAACTCAAAACATGTTATCTTAAAGACATTTTGGAACGCTTCTTTAGGATAAATCAGAATGCTGATTTCGTGCTTCTACCTAAACACAATGGAGGGTCCTTGTGAATCATAAATTTAGAAAAAAAAGGCACAGTCATATATGGGCACACGCGTGTCTTACACACAAGCCTGACTAAATAAAATCATGGTGGGAGGGGTGGTCGTTTAAATAAAACAACCGATGTTAATGCTTTTTTTCCCCTTAAGATTCAGCTATTCCATGGTTGTAAACCTGCTTGGAACGCTAATTTCATATTTAATGCAATTCTTAGAGGAAAATACATAATTTATAAAAGATCTAATAAAACCTAATTACATCCCCATGAAACTTTAGATAATGAAAACATACACCTAGGAAAAGGCAGAGACACACAATTACCTGATTATGCCCGAAATTGCTTCAAATTTAAAATAAAATCCTACTAGAAAAATCGTTATCACCTTCATATAGTCAAATTGTGTTTAGGTAAACCATTTTTGAAAATTTTAGAGGGGGTTGGTAAGGAATTGTACTTCACAGGTTTCTCTGCCATCTCTTTCCGGGGGAGGAGATGTGATTAATGACTTCCTAAATAACAGCCCAGTTTTCCAGCCTAACATAGAGTGAACCTCAATCAGTGGCGATTGTTCCCCAAGAGCCGGAGGACATAGGGCAGGAGGGGGAGGGGATCGCCAGGCAGGGGAGGTGAAGAGGAGCGGCCAGGATAGGCGGCAGCAGAGCCAGAGAAAGAGGTGGGAAAGAAAAAAAGCTGGCGCGGGCAGGGAGTGGGGTGGAGAAAGGACAAGTGGGAGAAAAAAGGTAAATTCGTATCATATCGAGTTGTACTCTGACATTTTAAAAGCCCACTACCAGTGACTAGAAGAGTTGAATAAACGAAAATGTAATAACGGATGAAGCTCCTACTGTTCTTCTTCTACTGACCCCCAGTTTCAAAATGCTTACCCTTTACCTTTCAAACTGGTTCAAAGGATGGACTACAAGATGCTGACAACAGTATTACCACCCTTATCGAATACTACAATAAATATTATATATAAACTAAAAATGCTTTATTTCCTTGAAAATATGAAATATCGCCTATTTTAAAACCTTAAAACGTACCACCAGACTTTCCTACCCCACCCCCAATTTTCTTAAACGAGCAGTTTACCAAGCAACTAACTGTTCAGATACCACTTCCTTCGACAAAGCTACTCGGTTGACCCTCCCCCCACCATGCCAGCAATCCCCCTCCCAGTCTCTCCAAACACGTCCACACTACAACACTGTTTCACACAAGCTAAAATGTAGGGATTATGAATCGAAGAGCTATGGAAAAAGTTGCATACACCTATTTATACTCCCTCCCCATATTAAACAACTAAATATAAATTTAATTGTTCAGATTGGAAAATGGATGTATATAAAAATAGAAGTTATTTTCAGCTGTTTGTGATAAAAGGTTTAATCAAAACTAATCAATTTAGAAAGATTTTTTTTTTTGTCTGTTATTCCTTTTGTTATTTCTCAGGAAAAGGGACTAGCGTTCTCATTTTTTTTTTTTTTTTGGAGGCATAACCATGTGTCAGCTGTTAGAAAAGAAAAGGTGTAAAAGTCCAATGATTTTGAAAATGTAACAAAAGCTCAAAGCTCTGAAACGATTATTTACTAACAAAACATTTACTAGGCATTATTTTGATGGTATAAATTACTTCTATTATACTGATCACACTGACTTACAAGAAAGTAATCTCAATGATGGCATTACAGCCTAAGCTAGTGACATAATATGAAATCGAAAAAGTAATTTATGTGTTTTTCATATTTTAAAGAATCACTTTAAAAAATCAACATCTGGTATCAGAGGAAAAAAAATCTCAGAAAGCATTCATGTAAATTGAGGTGAAGTGCTATTATTTACATAAAATAATCACAAAATTCACAGGGCAGTATAGTTTGGCTTTGTAAAATATTTATGGTAAATAACACTTTGTTTTTAATTAGAAAACAGTTTAATCATTATAAAACCATAATCATAATAGGTAGATTGAGAATCTCTGTTCATTGTTAAATTTGATGAAATTCAAATTTATTAACATGTAGATGAAAAGTATACCGTAACTGAACCACACTGTATACTTATGAGATTCACAGTCTTGCCTAATTGGGGGCCTCCAGTATTAGTGGAATTAAGGTAAGGTTCACTGGAGTGGTCACTGGTGTCAGAGGTTATCGACTCATTCATTTCCTGAGAGGGACATCAGCCTTTCAAGTTGTGTAGAAGGCTTTTTCCAACTGGGAACCCTGAAAAATCCTCTAAAATTCATTCACTAAGAATTTAAGACAAATGCATTTACATACCTTGGGGGAGGGTAAAAGAAAGGGGAAGAGAAGAGGCGAGGGAAGGGTAGAGGGAGAAGGAAGAAGAAAGCAAGGAAGTTGGAAAGGGAGAGAAGTAAAAGAAGGAGAAACATTGAGAAACACAAAATAATCACTCACCAATTCAAGAATATGGCAATGTCTTTTCTGTGCCTTCCTGCAAAACTTTTGAGCCTAAGACCCTTTTATAATATAAACTGCCCATAAGCTCTTAAGCTCCTAGAGTGCTTCTTTCACATAAAATCGTCCTGAGTCTCCTAGAATGCTTTCCAATTTGTCACTTTCCTGAAGTCTTCTGGTTTTAATTTTTTTCTCATTTCCTACTTGTTTTTAGTGCCTGAAAGACCTGTTTGACTCAAAACCCGTGTTTTATTCTGCAAAAGCCAAATACTTTATAGCTTGACTTATCACAGTTCTTTCAAAATGTCTTTAAAATGAGTTCAAGTAGCTACAAAAAAATCATCAATGCACTGGGGGGTAAAAGCAAGGAAATAACCTATCATATGCCTGGTTGGCTATCACAATCTTCCCCATTTAAAACACGAGGTACACATTTTCCTAGACTTGTACAATACAAGGAGCCGAAAGAGGTGCCAAAGCCCACTGTCGTTGTTTTCAACTATAAGGAATGAGTGACTTCGGTTAAAGCTGAAACAATGCTCCGGTTCTTCTTAAAACTAGGAGGAGGGGCTGTGGCAATGCGGCAAGTGACTCCACCCGTTCTCTCCTCCCTGCAAATAAGGCGGGGTCTGTAGCCCAGTGCTGCCATCGCAACCCGCCTCTCCAGGCAGGTCGCTCCCCAGGCTGCCCGAGACCTGAGACCCCAGACCCCGCGCCAACAGATCTGCGCTTTCCCTCCACCTCCTGCCTCCGCAGCTTCCTCTCACCTTTCTCTCCTCAGTCACTTTTCCCTTTATTCATCACCTTACCATCTTCTCTCTCAAAGTGGGGTCGATCCAGAGAAGGCTGGTGATTTCTCACTAAGGGACTTTTACATTTGTCATCTAGTCCCCAAGAACACCAAACAAAAGAAACTCCTGCCTTCACCACTATGGCAAAAACACTATGCGCAACCTAGTATTTTTACTGAATTTCCAGATGTATATCATTTATAATTTGATCTCTTTTCCTATGAGATGCCAGAATCTCAAAAGCTAAGTGCAGTCCATACCCAAGAAAATGACCACCTCCACCCCCACCAGGCCATGCCTAAAACGGAGCTGTCTTCCAGCAACCCCGGCCGCCGTCCTTTCGGGAAGCCGCGATGGCAAGCGTTGCCCCAGGCCTTCGGAGGATCAAGAAAAAACGTAGCGGGAAGGGGCTGGACGCGATTTTCGGGATCTCTCTCTCGGCCCCAGGCAAGAACTCTCCTGCCTGAAAGCCGGCGACCCGCCCGTCGGGCAAACTGTCCAGATTCCTCCCACCGCGTTTTTTGTAAACCACTTGGTGGTAACTTTCTTGACATTCCTACCACATGGAGTCAAATGTAAGGCGCGCCCGACTGGGTGCGTGGGTCTTGCAGCAGAGGCACTTCAGAAAATAGATATGGTCACTTTGCTTTTGTTTCCAAAAAGCAAAATTCCATTCTCGTTTAATTTCCTTGTCTGGAGGCAAAATGCTCCGGCTTCACAAAATTGGTCCAATTTTAGAATGTGTACACAGAGGTAAAAAAAAAAAATCTCTTAAGACTTTCCTTAAATACCTTAACACACTTTCCCCAGAATAATTAAGTAAAATTATGGAAATACAGAAACGGATTAGCATAAATTTTGTTTTCCAGACAAACTGCCTTTATATTTCAAAATTTGCCTTTATATTTCAAAATTTGCAAATGATTCCTTCTTTTTGGTCAGTTACATTTCAGCAAAATATTTAGAACAAAATTCAGAAAAGGAGCATTGTTTTAAGACTAACATTCCGTAGAAAGTATTTTTTAACTTTTCAAAAAAATTATACATAATAGTTGTAGAAGTATGTTTTTAAAAATCTGGAATAGCAAAAATCCTATTACATTAACGTACTTCTCTCCCAATGAGAAGGAAAAATATTTTCCAAACTGTGCTCAACAAATACTTTCTTAAATGACTTTAATTAGAACAGTAACAGGTTAGAAAACTCATTTAGTACTGTTTTACATTACTTTGCCTAGAACAGCACAAAAGGAAGCTTGATGTTTTAGCTGCAAAATGAAAGTATTTTTTCAACTGTACTACTTGAGCATGTATGTTTCCTAATTTAGAGATCTTTTTGCAATAAATACCGTGAGTCTGTGGAGAAACACTAAATAATGTTAATATACTATTCTTTCTTCCTTCCTCAAAGCAATGAATAAAAGTATTCTTTAAAGCTCTATTTCATCAAAAAAAATAATCAACTGAAATAAGAATGTGGACTGTCTCCCTGGTATTTGTTTCAATATTTACCCTTTGGGTTTATTTGGGGAGAGAGGGCAAGTATATCTGAAATGAAAAAGGAAAGAAGAGTGTAGCAGGGTAAAAGATGAGACAAGTGAAAAGAAATCTTCAGGCTTTAAAGATGCCTCTGTGAGAAGCAAATTTGTGGAGAAAAAGCATCAAGTAGAAAATGGAGGCCAAAATTCTGTTCCTATTTACCAACCTGTCGCCTTGGACCAATAACTTCTCTGGGACTCAGTTTCTTCATCTGTATAGTGAGGAAACTGGACCAGTGGATACTCAAAGTCTTTTAGCCTAAAATGTAATCTCTAGAAACAACCATTCTTCTGGTGAAAGTGATACCTTTTCCCTCCGATCCCCTTTATAATCACAAGGAAATACAGACATGAAACTTTATTGCAGTCACTTAACACATTGGTGTTAAAACGTTATTTCCCAACAAAAAAGAAAAAGGTCTCTGGACTGGCTCCAACGAAAAATCACAGTTGATGATAAGGAGAAAAAAATTTAAAAAATAAATGAAAAGAAAACTAATAAAAGGAAACTAGTTGGTATACTAAAACATTTATAGCAACTTTGGAGAATCGCTTTTTTCATGATATTCAGTAGAGCATCATCTCTATGTCAAGATTCACTCAAAAAAAAGCAGTTTCTCAAATGGAAATACCTATCATGGTTTCCTTGTTAAACTTTTTGATCCTTACTGGTTTCCTCTTGCTACCCACAATCCTATATTTGATAAGTTTAATAACAGAATAACATCATTTTACTTGTAGTTATTATTAATAGTCATATACTTCGCAATATCACAGCTCCTATGTGTGTCTTCAAAGTGGTACTAGTCAAGCCAGAGTAATAAATTATTATCAAATAAGATTGTTACTAAAAGATAGTGCTATAACTTTTAAGTTAATTTGAGCAATATAAGAGAGTATGTCAGAAGTCGAGTTTGAAAATATTAAAGTTCAAATGACTCAGTTTTGCAGCATGAAAATGCTGCAAATTCTGTTTTGCAGCAAATTCTGAAATGTTCATGAAAAGCAACACAGAGCTTCCTGGATAAGAAAAATTTCCTCAAAATGTCTAATGTATTATATTGTGCTATTTATGTTATGATAAATTATTTTAAAACAGCACCATGTCTTCATTTTTAATTTAGTTCAGCAGGTATCTGTTAGTGCCTATTTTACTTTGGGAGTTACAAAAATAAACAAGCCATGAATACTTTTCATTCATCTCCGTAAACATTTAAATATCTATTATCTATGTTGCTTAAGTTACAGAAAAAGGAATCACAAAATACAATACTGCTAAAAGTGGTGGTGGGGGAAAGGCGTTAATTAGAAGAGGTCATCCACGTAATTCTTGTGGGAATACTAGTTTTTTAGATGGAGTGATCAGGATGGAGTATAGGAGGACTTGGTACCCATCTTGCCAAAGTAGAAAGGATGAAGAATTCCTGAGGGCTGTCAAGTTCTCACAAGCCTCTAATGACCTTGATCTTTTAAAACATTAATTAAACAAAATATTGAAAAAAAAAAAAAAAAAAAAAGACTGACCTGGGGCTGGGGCTGGTGAAACCTGCTTGAATGGCTTCATCCTCTTCTGAAGAACCTAAAATCAGAGAGCTCAAGTCAGTACTACATTAATTGCCTATTTAATTGCCTCTTCTTCATCCTAATGGCCATTAGAAAGCAATAAAATGCCCAGGTTCTGACTCCGTGAAGAAACCTGTAAAGTTTTTTTTACAGTTTAAGACTCACCTAGCAAAATTAGATAACCAATTGGCATATAGTTGCCTTATATTTCTACTAGAGGACACTGGTTTAAAGAACATTTAAGACCATTAAGATGTAGTCAAAAGATCCCAATTTCATGAACAATGCAGTTAAAATTTTAATATTTAATTTTACACTGTAATTTAAAAACACTAGTTTTTCCAAGCACAGTTAAAATCTACTTAACCTAGAATATCATGTTCCTCGAAGAACCAATTTATTTGACTATTTTCTTCAGATACATTTTAGAAGACAAATCATGAGAATCTAATGATGGTACTATAAAATTGATACTGCAGCTGTTACAGTCAAGTGAATGAAAAATTACATTAATGGTAATACACTTAATCATTAAGTATATTTGAAAATATCTAGTATGCATTAACCCATATTTTTAAATGGGTTAATGTTTGTTTAAAAAGCAAAGTTATCATTTTTAATTTATGAGTAAATATTGATGTTTCTAATATATCCATTGGCAGATGTCACAACACAATAAAACTTGCAATAAAGAGGCCACATAGTAATGAAGTATAGTGATTGGAAGAGGAACTCCTGATGACTACTAAATTATTGCTTTTATCCTTGGGTCAGTTACTAAGGTTTATAAAACAGATTGGTGTGAACATGCATACACTCACCTGCTACACCCAGAATTGTCTTTCCTTAACTAAGTTTTACATACCATACCTACTGTATCAACTCACACACACATACACACACAAAAGCCATTCTGTGCAAATTCTTTAAGTTGCAATCTGATTTTCTTCTCAAAAGGAAATGGAGAATTCTCCAAGTGCAGAGTTCTACTGAATGTTGACCCAAGGTTCTTTTCACAAAGGATGACAATCTCACTGAGTTAAATTTGAAAATAGAGGAAGAATGTGAACAAAAGGCATGTGAACCTCTGTACATGAAATCTTTTGGTTATCCTGTGTTTACAACCAAAAGATACAAGATAATGACAGATCCTAACTTTAAGAAAATTCATTATAGACACTTATTGAAATAGAGCTTTCCTTTAAATTGATCCTGTATCAAGTTTTATTTTGCACATCTGGCTTATGAGTATATTTAATTATTGTACATAAATATTTCAATACAACTGTAGCTTATGCCTTTCTATTCTAATAGTCCACAGCGTATTCTTAATCCTACCTGCTTGTAGTTACAGAAGAATTCAAGCCAACATGTTTTAAAGATGTGTAAACACAAGAGATAAGTTTTGTAAAAAAATCTTTGTAAATATGGACAAATGATCACAAATAGTAGGTTTAATAAAGACAAAATCAAATAATGTAAGAAAGTTAGCTAAATAATGCTATTTAATTCAAGAGCTCTAACTATAAGCTTTTGGAGTTTTTTTTAAAAAGCCAATTTGATAATAATGTTCAGATTTTTTACTATTCAAACTTACACATGATGTTCTTGGTTATACTAGTTTTAATAATGTCCACTTCAAAGGAAAAGTAACATGAAATTATTTCACAATTATTATAGTTCACTGATGTTAATGGTTTAAAAATGTTCAAAAGTAAGAGTACTAAAAATAGAATTAAGTTTAAATATAGATATTATTATGTATCCATCCAATACTTATTGAACAACTATGATAGGAATGAGACAGGTATAAGCTGTAAAATATTTTTAATTTTAAATGTTTATATTCTTATTCTAGGTGACTGTTTTTTGAAATGAAATATCAGGAGTTAAATAATTCTTCAAATGCATGAATATTCCAAAAATAGCCACTCACATTTTATACAAGTATTTATATTGAAAAACTTTTGGTAACATATTTTATTTAATAGAGTTTATTAAGTTTTTTTAGAAAACAAAAACCTAAACCTGTAAAATCCCAAAATACACTTCTCTGCTCCTACATTAGAATAATCTCTGTTCATCATTTAGATCTCTACTTAGAGCTCTTTTTCATACTGTTCCATACTGAATAGAATGTCTCCACCATGTAATAGTATACTGTAGTTTATTATAACACTCCATGAAAATGTTCTCTCTCCCAACTGAACTCTATGCTCTGTGATTAGACAGACTGTGCATATTTAGCTCATTATCATAATTTTGACATTATTTTGTGTCTATTATAATTTTTGAGCCAATAACAAGGAATTCCTGTACCTGGGTTGATTATTCCTAGGCTGACTTTTATTAAAAAAACAAATGGACCTGTACACAAAGTGTTCTGTTAAACCATCTTTCCATAAAAAATAATTGGATAGACAATCTCTTACAAATATAATACACATATATTACAAATATAAAATGCATATATACAAAATAATTCCAATTATTTTATTTTAAATATATGATTTACTGCTATAGGAGTGCCTAAATTATAAACAGTATCCAACATAAACATTCTTAAAGTCACACTTCCTATTAAAACACATAACAATATTCTTCTCAAATACATTATATATCGTTCATTGTTAAAATCCACTGTTGGAACTAAAAGTAAAGGAAAATGACTGCTATTATGAATTACATATTATAATTCATTTAAAAATTGCCAGCCAGTGTGGTGGCTGACGCCTGTAATCCCAGTACTTTGGGAGGCCAAGGCCAGTGGATCACTTGAGGTCAGGAGTTTGAGACCAGCCTGGCCAACATGGTGAAACCCATCTCTAGTAAAAATACAAAAATTACCCAGGCGTGGTGGTGCATTCCTGTAATCCCAGCTACCTGGGAGGCTGAAGCAGGAGAACTGCTTGAACCTGGGAGACAGAGGTTGCAGTGAGCCGAGATCCAGTCATTGCACTCGAGCCTGGCTTACACAGTGAGACTCTGTCTCAAAAAATAAAAATAAAAAATTGCCAAGCTGTTTGAAGCTTACAGAATGAAGGGACCAATAAAAATAAAATACTACTACATTTCACATTACTCAGAATTTTACTTCAATTCATATCACGTGAACTTTTATTTCTAATACTAAGAAATGCAAAACTTATTTTAAGTTGCAAAAATTATTTCGCAATCAAGAATAGTGTTCACCATAATAATAAAAATTATTTCATTACTTATTCTCATCTCCAGAATTTTTCAAAATTTTAAAAAATAAGATTTTTTGTTTCTGTTATAGTCAGTATTTTCTAAATAATGTAAGTGTAAAGCACATTCTAACTTACTATAATAAATATTCACTTTATGGTTTAAAGAAAAACTAATCTGTAGTATGTTTCAACTATCACTGAACTACATTCTTTGGAAGGCAGCATAGACTTTTCTTTCCTAGCTGGAGAAAATGTTTTAAAATAACACTACTTAAAATCATATAGCAAATATATTAATATTACACTAACACTAGAGTAAAACCTAAAGCACAATACTGATATAAATTGACTATAAATTAAAATATAACACACACACACATCAAATAAAATATTAAACGTGGAAGTTTAACAATGAAGTGAATGTAAGTAATTTATGAAAGCATTTTCTTATACTGTCCTCTTAACGAACATTTAATATCTATCAACCTTACTGTAATTATTTTTTGCAATTAATCAATAGACTAAATTCAAATGCTGCCTCAGTAAAATCAGGATAAATTATTTTGCCATTTAACTGAACATCCTACTTTAATCATAGCTGTTGCTCGTGTACCCTCAATCATATACAGGAATAGAAAATCTAAACAGAACAATCTACTTAAAAGTAAGAGAAATAGTTACACATGACTTTCTACAGCTTAAAAATATTAGGTTATTAGAATTTGAAAACAAGAAGCTTTACATTTGGTGAAATATTTTTTAAATTATCGAGAGAACAGAACATTTTATATTAGAAAAAAAGCTGCACTTTTTATATTTCATTCTTTTTATAAAGTATATGATTTAATTTATAATATATCACATGAAACACTCAACCTTAAATCAGAGGGTAGTATTAGTGACATGCTGACTCATGGAGATAAATTTAACTTTCTAAACCATTTTAACAAATAGAAGTTTTATTGGTTGCATATAAGATATGGACAGCTCTATCACTCTCTTCAAATACTGTAACAAATTTATTTTGGAAAATAAAAACAAATGAGTAATAATTTAAGACAACTGGCATATTTTCAAAATTGTTTAAAAGCAATATTATGGCACCAGATGAGTTGGTAAACACAATTCTTTAGCTTAAAAAGTTGTAACAGTTGAGCCACAGCACAGTTTTGCTAATGTGTTCGTATCTTCCAACACATGAAATAATAGTTTTATGTAATCAAGCTCACAGCTCATTGTTAGATCACAGTAAAGAAATCTAAAAGAAAGCACTACTGGTTTCAGAACCAAAAGATCAAAATAATGGCAAAATTCCTGTCTTTAAAAAGGTAATCACATATATTTTAAAGGCCTACCATAACTTTTAAGACAAAACTTTAAAGTGGTTTTTTGATATAGTAAACAAAAATGATTCCAGGTAAAACTGAACACTTCTATTTAATTACAATAATAACAAGAAAATTTTATTTGATATACATTTTAAGTTTTAACATACAACATTATTAATGGTTCAAAATTTATATCATCACCAGAGATTAACAACTGAGAACTTTTAGTGTATTCTAAATATTTTCAATAAACATTTTAATAACGATAAAGAAATACTTTACAAGTTACTCATCCTTACAACACTGGGTGACCTACTGATGTAATAAACGTAATACCAAATAAAAATAATAGGATTTTAACGAGCAGAGGTGATTATAACAGACTAATACAAAAGATAAAACATAATTTACAGATTTTTTCTAAAATGTTCAATCCACAAAATGTCTATTTTTTTAACCTATACAGTCTAGAATATTTTAGTTAAAATGATTTCGTAGAGTCTGAACAAATGATGCATAGAAAAATGTCCAAAAAACATAACCATAGTATTTCAGCTCTTGCCTTTCCAAATAAGTCTGTAAAAGTAATACTGATCTGAAAATATCTAGAAAATTGTAAACATGTTTTCCCACCATTAGAACTGGCCATTCAACATTAAGTATTTTTTTTCCATATAATTAAGCTTTTGTTCTGCTAAGAAAAAACTAGAAACTGATTGCTTGAAAATGAGCTGCATGCCCTTTGTCCTGATTTGTCACCTTTGACCCTTAATTTGATGATCCTGCATATCAACCCATTCTATTTTTAGAAGAATCATGTAAAAGTTCTATGCTTAAAATAGTATTTTTTACTGATATAGTAAATGGATTATAACATTCCTTTTCAGGTAATTTCTACAATGGTTTCATACTAGTACTCATTTAATATAATACAGAGCACAGCAATATTTTAAGCAGTGAAAGCCTGGTGTTTGTCCTGTTTCAAACAATAGAATATTTCCCCAAAATGACAGGTCAATATCATTATAATTTCAAAATTTTTATTCTTATTTTAAAAATTATTTAATGTTTTTAAGTGGAATTTATTTCATGAATGATTTCTAATTTAAGTTTGATAATCACATATTTTGATGGTGGTTTTGATAATGCCAGAATATGAACCTAAATCAGAAACTGCAAATATCACGTTCATACTCTACCTTACAGTAGTGTCAACAAAAATTGTAGTTTCTGAGTTAAATCAGTAGTTGCTTAAACTGGTTCTAAAAATCTTGTCATCATCTGCAAGTGGCAGCTTCCAAAGAAACAGAAAACCTCTAGCATTGATCCTATTGATTTTACTGACATTATTCAAAATCAATACTACACAGTAAATTAATATACTTCAGGGATAACATTTCTGTATCAAAATTTCTGAGGATTCCAATTCAACTAGGTGAAAAGCAAAAAAAATAAAAATATTTATGAAATATATATGCATATATTTCCTATGTTCATGATGCTATTTGAACCCCTACACAATTTCCATGTACTGTACAGTTTTCAGTCAGATTTAGCAGTGACCAATATGGCTGTCTTGATTCAGCACTGTGGCCAGCGACTTTGTCAAGCATCATCGTGTCAGAGAAATCCAACACAATAATGTACATGTATACAAGTACATGGTAGGCAAGTTTCTCAAAACAGTAAGATTCTGCATTTCATATATTCCAAGACTTAGTCACATAAACCAACCTTAAGTAGCTGAATGTAAAGAATTTCCATTGTTCTTCTTGGCAAGCTAGAAATTCCTTACTTTGTGGTTCATCAAAAACAGTAGTTATTTCTAAAGAAAATATAGTCCCTTTAAAAGGCAAGGAAATAAGGTACAGGTTCGAAACATTTAAATAAGAAAACTGAGTATATGAGAATTTTAAAATTAGATTTTACTGAAAAATACCAAATAAGAAAACACTTCAGTTGTCCAAAAATTTGTAAGACCACTACCATATCAATAATCTAATTACTTCTAAATTGATTCATCTCTGTATCCCCATGTTTCTTTTTTTAAATGCACTCAACTTTGGATTAAGATAAATGTTTATAGATCACTTCCTGACCTAAACTTGATAATAGTCCCCAAATTTGGTAGCTGTGCCTAGCACTTCAATTATTTTAAAGAGACATCAGTCTCACACCGGAAGACTGTTATTCTTACATGTTTTATTTAATAACTTATTTTTTCCTTTAATCATGATTTGTAAATTATGACAGCAGTGTATCACAAATCCCTAAAAATGTTACCATATCAGACATCAAGCATTATCAAACTTTCAGGCAGGTAAGATCTGTTAAATCTTCTCTTTCCTCAGAGTAAACAGGAAAAAAAAAAAAAGCCAACCTTAAATTCACTGTATTTTGGAATTTACATGTGCAACATACTTAAAAATAAGTTATTCTGAAGACTAACTTTGAGCATTACTATTTTAAATCTCAATTTGCTTCCCTTGCAAAGTATAAGATTGACCATATCTTGCCTCACAACCTAGAAGATTTTTTAATTTAAATCTTGACTAATTTCACAATAAACTTCTTACTGTTTCTGAAAGAAGTCTAGCAGAGAACATATATAATAAGACACCATACAGTCTGACAAGGATTAATGAGAATATAATCATTGAATCATTTGGTTCCAGATCTATTAATTGAGACGCACCTATAAGCAGTTACCAAAAACCAATATGCTTTACAAACCAATCCAATTCTTTAAATTTTTATGACCTTTTATTGTCAAGCAAAGATTAGCTGATCTCACTTGCAAAACGGAAAAGTCAAATAAAACTTTTTATTCATTGGTAATATAGCCCCTTCCCCACTAAGTGCTAGAAGAGGCCTTGTGTCAGTTTCATTTCTAAAGCTCTGTAGGAAATTAGACACAGTGGATTGCTGTATTTCATATATGCAAAGATAAATAATTTGAGAAGCAAGAACTTTCCATAAGATGGACAAGGGTGTATTATTGAAAATGGAACACTGATTATTACATTCCCTTTGTTAATTTATCATACAACTCCTCTATAAAATCTATATAAACCCACAGCAGAGGAAAACAATAGCATAAATTTCATAACAAATTTTATATTTTTGAAATACAAATTGGCATATATTTCCAAGAATTCACCCTTAACTTTTAAAATTTCCCTGAAAGCTTTCATAAAACTTTGATGTTTTGTACTTATTGTTGGACGTAAAAATGTGCTTTTTAATAAAGCACTTTTGCATTATTATCTAATATGGTAATAACCTGCACTAAAAAATGAAACACTAAGATTTTCTTAATTAAAAATCACTTTAAGTCATATCTTCTCAGCACTGTTGTAAAACGTTTTAAATTTATTCTAATACTAGTTGTCAGGTGTATTTTTCACTTCCACAGTATTCGTGATAGAGAAATAAAAAACTACAATAGAACACGAGAACAATTTATTTTTCCCTTGCATTAACAATAATAGGTATAAAAATCTTCAGTGGATTACTTAGGTCCATGAACAATAATAATACTTGGCAACCTTAAAAACCTAAGTATGAAAACAAATCCACAAAGAACTGAAGGGAACTCAAGGAAACACAGGCACCTAAGATTTCATTCAGTGTTACATGAAACAATTCAAAATGGCGGACTTATTATTACTTACATTTAAGAAATTTCTGCAATAAGGGCACTAAATGCATACTGTTAAATTTTACTCGAAAACACTCAATATTTACCAACGTGCAATTTTTTAAAAAAAGTTTTTGGAGTACAAATCCTCATAAAGAACCCGCATTCAATGTTCCAGTCAGTAGTCAGTCAATGCTCCTGCAAACGTTATCATTTCTTCTTTGGTCTTTCCTTTTCAAAAACAACCTAAATCCAAGTACATTCTTCTCCGTTCTCTTCAAAATCCTTAATTTTAATTCATGAATTTACATCACCGATACCGAAGCAAAAACGATCCCCGACGCCTGCCCGGTACAAAGCAGCTCTGTTTGCGGAGCGCAAAAGGGAGGTGCGCACGCCCCCTGGCGGCACGGCCCCGTACGTCCCAGAGGAGCCCGCACCGGCCGCGAGGACCCGCCGCTGGGACCGCAGCTCGCGCCGCAGCACTCCAAAGCGCCCGAGTCGCCAACGCCCCCGCCCTACCCCGCCCCGCCCCGCCCGCCGGCTCCGAGCCGGCTCTGAGCCGGCTCCGGCCGCCCGGCATCAGCCGCAGCGGCGAGCCCGGGCGGCCGCTCTGGCGACGCAGTGCCCACAGCGGACGCCGACCCAGCAGCACGGAGCGGGGAGAGAAAGGTGTGAACCCGGAAGTACATCGACTGCCCGCGTCTTAGTGGCAGCACCGGGGCAATAAATCAGGGCCGGCGAAGGAAAGACGCGGCGCGCCGGCTCCCGAACCGCAACTTGCTGCGAGACCTGTCACTTCCCCGCGGTGCCCAGTCCTCGCCCCTCCCTGGCGCTCGCGCCTCCTCTTTTCTTCCTGCTCCTCAGCACGGAGCTCCCCTCGACGTTGCTCACGTGCCAGACTCGGGACCGCGAGCGGCGTCCGCACCCGCACGCACACCCGGCCACGCTCGCACTCGCGCGGCCGCGGGGCCGGCTGCTTACCTCCGGGGCCTCATGGTCGCGTCGCTAGCCTGGGTGTGAGGGGGGAGAGGGTGTGAGGACGTGTGTGGCGTTCAGTCCCGGAGGACGGGGCGGAGGAAGGGGCCTGGAATCTGTCACTTCCTGAGGGAGCGCGGCGGTCGGGAGACCAGTGAGGCGCGCGGCGGGGCCGGGGGGGTCAGCACATTGTGAGCCGGCGAGGGGACGCGAACAGCCGGGCGGTGCGCGGCCACCGGGCGCGGAATCCGCTGTCGCCACCGCTCCGCCGCCGCAGCCCGGCGAGTGGCGGGCGCGGGGAGGAGGGGGCTGAGCCGGGTGGGGGAGCGCGGGGTGCGGCGGCGGCGGCGGCGGCAGCAGGCGGTTCGACTGGAGCTCTGCGTCAGCCGGCGGCACGCGCACACCTGCCCGCCGCCGCTCCCGGCCGCGTCATTGGCTGCCGGCGCCGAGCGCGCGAGATTGAACCTTCCATTCATTCCAGGGCCGGGCGGGCACGCGCCGCCGCCCTGGAGCTTTACCGCAGGCGCCCCCGACCCCCCAAGGCGCGTCCCCGCGCAGGCCGTGGGCGCGCACGGCCGCTGCCGCCGTTTGTTCTGGTGGAAGCTGCAAGTGCCTGGGCCTGGGACTCCCGGCTCAGCGCGCGGCGTCGGTCCCGGACGGGAGCTCACATGGCGGTCCCTAGGGCGCGCCTGGAGGTAGGCGGCGCGATGTTACTCCTTGCTCCCCAACCTGACAACCTTGGTGTGGTGAAACTGTAAGAAGGTACCAAAATGATATCTGAAGCCCAGGTCTTTTTTTCTTTTACTACAGATGCTCTGGCCATCATTCCTAACAGCACAATTCCAGGTAATAATAGTAATGTATTTCAGAATCCAGTGAGCATCGTAGACAATGCCAGAAATTTGGGGAACCTAATGTCAGCTGTTCCTTTTCCAAAACAGTAAGATCCTCAACGTCAAATTAATAATCATCACTCAAAGAGCCACAAGATCTGTGGCCAAAAATACTGTGACACACACATATTTAGTCTTGGTATTTTGGTTTATGTTCCCAAAACATTACTGCTTTCTCTCCTATAATTTTCTACCTGACAATTTTATACTTCTTTCTTATACTTTGGGTAGTTTCTCATCAGACTCTCAGAACTAAACAGTACCGGTCAATCATTATCTGACCAGCTACAAAAATCTATATTCGATGGACTGTTTTGTAGAACTGTTTAAAGGGATTAAATATTTCAGCAAACTAAAAATGTGTTCAAAAGTTTAAAATATAGCATATAAAAAAATTAAAAGTGTAAGTTTTCAAGTGAAAACACTTTCATTTGAAAATGACTAATAAAGGCCAGTTCAGTAGCTACTATTGTATGACTAAAAGGCAAATCTCCAAACCGCTGCTGTGTGATGATGCATATTCTCCCTTCCAATTTCTGGATTAGGATCAAGAAACCAGTTTATCTATTAAGGGTAACCACAATCTAGAAAAAAGCATCTCTGGCCTGGAAGTGAGATCAATGTAGACAAACTGATCAGAAGCAAAATCCTGTTGTCACCCCTCCTAAGAACTTTCCACACTGGCTACCACCTTCAGCAAATTCCCTAGATGGCTTCTCAACTTTCCATTGAGCCAGTGGAGTGAATACTACTTACTTTAAAGATGCCTTTTCACTGGCAAGTATATCAAGTATCTCTTACATTACTTGGTAACTAATACAGAGGATTCTTTAAGATACAATTCTTAATTATAATCATTGTATCAATTTACATTATGATTCCAAATATAATTCGGAGGAAAAAGATGTGGACATTGATTACTAGAAATGAAAAAACAATTAATTATATATCAACATCTGAAATGTGATATACTTTGACTTTAAAGCAATATAGTAATTATTTATGAGTGGGGCTTACAAATGATGCACTTCTAGAATAAACCTTGTTTTTTTTAAATAGTTATGGGTTTTTTAGGTATCTTGTAAGCCTTTCAGCATTTAAGTGTGATGTATAGTTATGCAATACCTGTTTAAAATCCTGAGAAGAATTGTAAACAGAAAATAAAAATTAAAACAACCCATGGTTGGTATCCCAAGTACTCAAGAGGTCATCCTTCTTTTTGATTTCAAACTAGTTATCATCATGCCATCATGCTGCTGTGCCAAAAATGAAAAATGGGACATTATAATATTTAATGTATTATTTTGTATGAGGTATCTGAAAGGGGAGATGATGAACACTGATAGGCTAAGCATTTATTAAGGAATATGTTGGCATGATTAGAAATGAATGAAAAGCCATAAGAAGAAAGGAATTTATCATTTTTGTATGGCTCTTGCAATTTCTTTTTCTTTTTTGGGGGGACAGGATTTTCCTCTGTTCCCCAGGCTTGAGTGCAGTAATGCAATCTTGGCTCACTGCAGCCTCCCCTTCTGAGTTCAAGGGATTCTCGTGCCTCAGCTTCCTGAGTAGCTGGGATCTTCCCTGCGCCACCATGCACAAAAATAACAGCTAATTTTTGTATTTTTAGTAGAGACAGGGTTTCACCACGTTGCCAACTCTGGTCTCAAACTCCTGGCCTCAAGCAATCTGCCCACCTGGACTTTCAAAGTGCTGGGGTTATAGGCGTGAGCTACCACACCTCACCTTGGCAATTTCTTTCTAAAAGTGAATACTGGGACCAGGCGCAGTGGCTCACGTCTGTAAACCCAGCACTTTGGGAGGCTGAGGCCGGCAGATTACGAGGTCAGGAGATCGACACCATCCTGGCTAACACAGTGAAACCCTGTCTTTGTTAAAAATACAAAAAATCAGCCAGGCGTGGTGGCGCATGCCTGTAGTCCCAGCTACTTGGGAGACTGAGGCAGGAGAATCGCTTGAACCTGGGAGGCAGAGGTTGCACTGAGCTGAGATCTCACAAGTGCACTCCAGCCTGGTGACAGAGTGAGACTCCGTCCCCCTCCCCAAAAAAGTGAATCCTCCTACCTGGGGCCATGGTAATTTACTTTGTTTTATTTCCAACCCCCCGTTTTATAGAGACTCAGTCTCAGTCTGTTGCCAAGGCTGATGTACAGTAGTACCCTCCTAGCTTACACCTCATGGGCTCAAGTGAGACTCCATCTTCAGCCTCCTGAATGGCTGGTACTACAAGCACCTAATTTTTGGTTGGTTTGTTTGTTTTCTGCCTTTTTTTTTTTTCTTTTTTTGTCTGTAGAGACAGGTTCTTGCTGTGTTGCCCAGGCTATTCTCAAACAGCCTATGGAGGCTGCAGCAAGCCAAGACTGTGGCCCTGCACCCAGCCTGGGCAAAATGGCCACCACTTCTCTACAAAAAGATACTGTGGCCTTGGCCTCCCAAAGCACTGGGATTACAGGCATGAACCACCAGCTTGGCCTCCTTTACTTTTAGAATATGTCTAATAATTATTCCCAAAGGAAAAGGCTCTCAGTATCTCCAATGACTGTAACAGTTCCTGGCGTATGATAGTGTGTAAGAAATGTTTTTTAATGAATACATGAGAATGCACCCTGATTATATTTTCAAGGAAATACTTAGCAAGACATTTAGAAAACATAAAATGCAGTGTTTTATATTTCTCGTGCCCTTTATTTTTTATGATTGGAGTATATGCAAGCAAATCCCAGGCATCACGTCATTTTACTTATGAATTACAAGTATTGAATGTTATAATGCTGAAAAACTAGGCTTTTGATTTTTAGTCTTGCTCTGTCGCCCACACTGGAGTGCAGTGGCCTCGGCTCACTGCAACCTCTGCCTCCCAGGTTCAAACGATTCTTCTGCCTCAGCCTCCTGAGTAGCTGGGATTGCAGGAGCGCACCACTATGCCCGGCTAATTTTTTGTATTTTTAGTAGAGACGGGGTTTCACCATGTTGGTCAGACTGGTCTTGAACTCCTGACTTCGTGATCCACCCGCCTCGGCCTCCCAAAGCGCTGGGATTACAGGTGTGAGCCACCGCGCCCCGCCATTGGGCTCTTTATATATTTATTATACTACATTAAAACAATTTGAAAAATAAGAGTTGGCCGGGCGTGGTGGCTCACGCCGGTAGTCTCAGTGCTTTGGGCGGTCGAGGCTGGCGGATTACTTGAGCCCAGGAGTGGCAGAACAGCCTGGCCAGCATGGTGAAACCGATTCTACAAAAAATTGCGCTGGCGGGTGCCTGCAGTCCCAGCTGCTGGTACGCAGGAGATAGCTGGGAGGTGGAGGTTGCAGCAAGCCGAGACTTCAGTCCTGCACCCCAGCCTGGGCAAAATGGCCACAGCTTTTCTACAAAATATTACCTAAGCGTGGTGGTGCGTGCCAGCGGTTGCGACTATTGGGGAGGCTGAGGTGGGAGGATCGCCCGCCCGACCGGGAGGCAGAGTTTCTAGTGAGCCAAGATCGCGCTACTGAACTCCAGCTGGGCGACAGAGTGAGATTCTATCTCAAAACAGAAAGTAAGACAGAAAAATAGAGTTTAAAAACCAACTGACCTGGCGCGGCGGCTCACGCCTGTAATCCCAGCACCTTCCTTCAGAGGCTGACGTGGCGAGTCGCTTGAACGCAAGAGTTCGAGACTCGTCTGTGCAAAATGGCGACCCGGCTCTTCACAAAAACTTCGCTGGGCGTGGTCGGCGCGCCTGTGGTCCCAGCTATTGGGGAGGCTGAGGTGGGAGGATCGCTCCAGCAGGGGGGCGGAGGTTTCAGTGAGCCCAGATTGCGCCGCTGCACTCCAGCCTGGGCAACAGTGAGATTTGGTCTTTAAAAAGAAGAAGAAAAAGAAAAGAAAAGGAAGAAAGAAAAATAGAGTTCAAAAATAGCTGGCCAGGAGCAATAGCTTACGCCTGTAATCCCGGCACTTTAGGAGACCGAGATGGGCGGATCGCTTTAGTACAGAAGTTCCAGACCAGCCTGGGCAACATGATAATGTCATTATATTTGCTTTATAGGGTGGCTGAAACAATATGTATTGTCTCACAGATCCGGAGGCTTTGGGTCGATTCCGGACTGTGATGGTAATCTGTCCCATGCCTGTCTTCCTGGCTTCTGGTAGACTCGGGCATTCCTTAGCTTGTAAATGGCTGCTGCTTGTGTCATCACATTGTCTTCCCTCTGTACTTATCTGTCCCCATGCCCCAATTTTTCTTTTCAGGACGCCAGTCAGATTAGATTAGGACCCACCTAATGATAACTTAACTTGATGAACTACAAGGACCCTATTTTTAAGTAAGTCCACATTTACAGGGACTGGGAGGCAGGACTTCAGCATCTTGTTGGAGGGACGCAGTTCAACCCATAACAAGAATCATTGTTAGAAATGAATGATTTTGCGTCTTCACTGAAAAGTTAAATACCATTCCGCAGAGAACTGACTTGCTGCACATAGAAATCGGTCACAAAAGCTTGTTTTAGAATGCTACATACCTATCAAAAATATGAATTATTTTCAACATTAAAAGTTAATAAAGCCGGTCACGGTGGCTCACGCCTCTAATCCCAGAACTTTGGGAGGTGGAGGCGGAGATTGCAGTGAGCCGAGATCGCGCCATTGCGCTCCAACCTGGACAACAGAGCAAGACTCCAGTCTCAAAAAAAAAAAAATGTAATAAAGCAAGCACTGTCACCCAAATTTTAAGGTATCTACTGAGCATTCCCTTGCATACAGAAGAGGCAAATGAAAAATGAACAGGAAGTTTAACATTCATAAAAATTGTTGGCCGGGCGGGGCGGCTCACTCCTGTAATCTCAAAACTTTGGAAGACGAAGGTGGGCAGATCACCTGAGATCAGGAGTTTGAGACCAGCCTGGCCAACATGGTGAAACCCTATCTCTACTAAAAATACAAAAATTATCGGGGCATGGTAGCAGGCACCTGTAGTCCCAGCTACTCTGGAGGTTCAGACAGGAAAATCACTTGAACTCGGGAAATGCGGGTTGCAATGAGCCGACGTTGTGCCACTGCACTCCAGCCTGGGTGACAGAGCAAGGCTCCATCTCAAAAAAAATAATAATTTATGAAAATTGTGACAAACTTGTGTTTGCCTATTGAACTGGCAAAAATCCTAAAGTTTGACTACACACAGTTGGTGAGGCTATGGGTAGACCCATACTTTGATACATTGCTGGTGGGAGTACCAAGGGGGCACAACATTTAGAGAGGGAAATTTAGTGAAATCGCTCAAAATTTTAAATATACTCTGTAACCTAGCAATCCCTTTCCTGGGAAATTATCCTACAGATATAAGTGCATCTTATACACATGCAGCAAATGATGTGTATACCTGGATTGATTTTTATAATGGCAAAGGAATGGAAATAACCTGAGTGTCCACCTATAAGGGCTGAGTAAATAAACAATGGTACATTGAGATGTAAAATCCCTCTGTATTTATATGGGAAGAGCTCCACAACACATTGTTAAGAACAGGGAGCTGCAAGCCAAACATCACGTATGCTGCGTTTTGTGAAGAAAGGAAGGGGATAATGAGAATATATATGTTATTTATATACTTATATAATATATTTAAATACAGAAACACTCAGAAGAATATATAAAAAAACTAAACGATTGCCTATTGGAAGCAAATAAAGAGATCAGAATGGATGAAAATAGGGGTGGGAGCAAGATTTAATGTATATTTGTTACATAGTTTTGATTTTTGAGCTATGTGAATGTTTAACATTTACAAAATTTAGTAAGAACAATAAGGTATGGAAAACTATTGATGTACTTCTATGAAAAATGCCTTTAAAAACCTATATTTTGAAAACTCAATTGCTAAAACAGATAACCTCAAAAAAAAAATGGATAGATGAAGCAAATGTGGCAAAATCTTGATAACTGTTATCTAGGTAATGGATATATGGCAGTTTATTGTACTAGCCTCTCTAGTTTTATCTATGTTTGCACATTTTCACATTTTAAATGCTCTCTCAATCATCAAAATTTATGAAATTTCATAAGAGGTATTTTTAAAGTGTTATTTTAAAATTGTTAATGGCTAAATATTCTAGGCTTTGGGGAGAATCTATGTAATTCAGAGCTTTAAGGTAGGTGCTAGAAATAGCCAGTAAAGCCTCCTGTGAATAGATAGTCTTGCCAAGTATGTGGACCAGGAAAAGAATAAGAATAATCCTTGGCTATTTATTATTACAGTTCAGTCATACATAGATCTACAGACCCCAGCTTTTTAAAATCAAACTTCTTTATCCACCTCCAATGTCTGAAAGAATCATTATTGTTCATTTTTAACTTTTTATTTTAAAATTTTAAAGCTGTATTTTAAAATATTAGAGCCATGGTGTGAAGGTTTTTATCTTGCACCACTATTAGTTTAAAAAAAAAAAAGTGTATGCACACATCTCTGTAGAGAAGATAAAAATATCTTATCTTTCCATTCTTCTTAGGTTCATTAGTCAGGACCGTGTAAATTAGATTAACAAATGATGTAAGAGCCTTCATAAGATAATGAAGAACTGGAGAAATAGTTCCATCTAAGTGTTTTTACACTAGGTTTGATGAAGAGTGGAGAGTCTTGGGAAAATGTGATAAGACAAAAAGATCTGAGCTAACAGTGGTAAACTGGGAGACATTTAGTCTCTTTGTTTGGATTCCCCTTAGTGCTATTCCATCTTCAGAGATAAGGATGCCCCTTTCTTCCAAGTATAGGAAGGGCACCTCTCATATGAGGGTCTTATGACCTGCTTCAGGGAAGCAGGGCAAGGTCAGAGAGTCCTAACATCTGCATTTCTCAAATTCCTTCAACTTAAAATATTCAGTTGCACCAATGCACCATACTTTAGGGTAGAATGCTCTGAACCCCATTACCTCCAATTATATATATTTACTTATAGATTGTATACTTGTGTACTATAGTACATTATATAATTCAAAACATGTACAAGTAGAAATTTAAAAGAATGAGATTTTTAAAAATTGTAATTACTTGTTTCCCATTCCTCATTGGATAATCCTGTATTCTTATCCCACTTGGAGGCTTTGGGCATCCTATCACTGTGGCCACAAACATAGGCTGGAGGTCAGGGACAGTGAGCAGCCCTAATCCTACTCTGCTAATGCTTAAGGCATAATCAGAACAGGAAGAGTGCAAATTAATAAGATATTTATCCGTACTTCTGGAAAATTAAGATCTAAGACTTAATGTAGGTGCATTAGTATCATTTTTGTATATTACAGTATAATAATAATTCAGCCCCATATGGGCAGGTGTTTTCCTTACTTTCTCTGGCATATGTACACAATAAATAGTTGTAGAATGTTTGCCCTGCTTTCATCTCATTATCTGAAGCCTTCAAGACATAAAATGATTTATTAGCCCCATTGTATAGATGTGAAAACTGGAATCTTAAATGAGCTAGGTGGGCTTTTAAGTAAAAGAACTAGTGTTCAAATTCAGATGACCTGATGCTCAATGCAGTATTCTCTGTGCTCTGGTATCTGTGAAAACTGGTATCTTAAGTGAGATAGGTGGACTTTTAAGTAAAAGAACTAGTGTTCAAATTCAGATGACCTGATGCTCAATGAAGTATTCTCTGTGCTCTAGGGCTTCTTCAGTCTAATGTATTTTTGTTTCAGATTTTTAATTCACAAGTAAGGGAACATCTCAACAACGATTTTTTCATATATACCTATAAATATTTACATATTCTTACAGCCAGATCCAGTAGCTCACACCCATAATCCCAATACTTTGGGAAGCCAAGGCGAGTGGATCACCTGAGGTCAAGAGTTCAAGACAAGCCTGGCCAACATGGTGAAACGCTGTCTCTACTGAAAAAAAAAAATTAGCTGGCTGTGAGTTCGAGACCAGTCCAGCCAACATAGTGAAACCCTGTCTCTACAAAAATAAAAATTAAAAAAAAAAATTAGCCAGGCATGGTGACTAGTGCCTGTAATCCTAGCTACTCGGGAAGCTGATGCAGGAAAATCACTTGAACCCAGGAGGCGGAGGTTGCAGTGAGCCAAGACTGTGCCATTGCCAGGCTGGACAGCAATGAGACGGCAATAAGAGCGAAACACTATCTCAAAAAAAACAAATTTACATATTCTTCCTCCATTCCACAGACCTTAAACTCTCAGATTTTAATCTTAACTTTGCTTGTAATATCTTGTCCTTTATTCCTCTAATTGGCTAAAATTTTAAAGTTTAAAAAAGTATATTATTTAAATTTTTCATTAATTTCATAATTAAATAATTCTAACACTTATTAAATGATTTATTTAAATTAGTGCTCTCATGGCCCTTTTCTATTTTAAAAACATTTCATCCTGGCCAGGTGCAGTGGCTCACACATGCAATCCCAGCACTCTGGGAGGCCAAGGTAGAAAGATCAATTGAGGCCAGGAGTTTGAGATCAGCCTGTTTACAGAAAAATTTTTTTGTAAATTTTGTAAGCCATGTTTACAAAAAATTTTTTTAATTAGCTTGGTGAGGTGATGCACACATACATCCCTAGCAACTTGAGAGGCTGAGGCAGGAGGATTGCTTGAGCTCAGAAGTTCAAGGCTGCAGTGAGCTAAGCATGTGCCACTGCCCTCCAGCCTCAGCAACAAACCAAAACACTGTCTCTTAAAAAAAAATTATTCCGTCATCAATCATTGACATGCAATTAAAAGAATGAGATTTTAAAAATAAAATAGTAATTTTATGTTCTACATTCCTCATTGGATTATCTTCTGTGTTCATCTCACTTCTTGGAGGCCTGTGGTTTTGAGTGTCCTATCAATATGACCACAAATACAGTATGGATGCCAGGGATAGTGAGTATCCGTACTCCTCCTCTGCTATTGCTTATGAGCATATTGAGAACAGAAAGAGTATAGGGTAAAGTTATGGCATATTTATACAAACATTCTGCTGCCATAAAGAATAATTTAATAGAAGTAGAATTAAAATAATAATATTGAGTCGGGCGTGGTGACTCATGCCTGTAATCCCAGAACTTTAGGAGGCCGAGGTGGGCAGATCACGAGGTCAAGAGATTGAGACCATCCTGTCCAACGTGGTGAAACCCTATCTCCTACAAAAATACAAAAATTAACTGGGTGTGGTGGCACGTGCCTGTATCCCCTGCTACTAGGGAGTCTGAGGCAAGAGAATCGCTTGAGCCCAGGAGGTAGAGGTTGCGGTGAGCCAAGATCATGCCTCTGTACTCCAGCCTGGTGACAGAGCAAGACTCCGTCTCAAAAAATAATGATGTCACTAATAATGTCTAACATATAATTCCTATCTGAAGTCTGATACAAGTGCTTTACATGTGTACTTTTATTTAATCATCACAACAAACATCTTGGTACAACTGCTAAACTTTTCTACAGGGGAGGTTTTTCAAATTGTGCAGCTGGTAAGAGGCAGAAAAGAAGCAAGGAATGATCACGATCTCAGTTTGTACTTCTTGATTTATTGCTTCTACTCAATGCTGAAATTCTTGGTGCTTGATTCCCACACAGGAATTACAAATTTAAGAGTGCACCAAATGCTGGCTTTTGGTCTGGTAGGGAAGTTGAGACGTTCTCTCTGAAGATTTAAGTCTAAGTCTGCTGAAATGGATTGACAAAAGACAGATTAACAGGAGAAAAACCAATCAAAATTTATTATGTGCATAGGCACAGGAACCACACAAAGTGTGAGACTCACAGAAGAGCCAGATGATTAATGTCTCTATAGCATACAGAAAGGAATAGAGGCTTGGAGCATGGCAACAGCTTATGGGAGAGAGAGGGGAAGAAAGGCATGGTGAGCAAAGGCTGTCTTGTTATGCAGATGAAGCCTCAAAGGCAGCAGCCTTTAGAAAGAATTAGCTGGGTGTGGTGGCACATGCCTGTATTCCCAGCTACTCTGGAGGCTGAGGCAGGAGAATCGCTTGAACCCAGGAGGCGGAGGTTGCAGTGAGCCGAGATCACACCATTGCACTCCAGCCTGGCCTACAGAGCAAGACTGTCTCCAAAAAAAAAAAAGTAGGCGTTTGGTCTCCTTTTCCTGAAGTCAGTCTTTCCTAGGTCTGAATAAGGAGACCCCTGAGAAAGCCTCTGTAGCTGCTGATTATTTCACTAATGTAGATTTTCCCACGGAATGACAGCTTTTAGGGAGCTATTTCTGTGGTCTATAGCCCCTCTGAATAACCATCTTAAAATACGCCATAGAAGTATATTTTGGGGTGGCATATTTTGGTTTCCTTCTGTCTCTGAATATATCTTCTGTCTCTGAATATATCTTCTGTCTAATCTTCCTCTTTTAAGTTTCCATGAAGGGAAGATGACATGCACAAAAGTTTTTAACTGGATTCAAAGATACCAAGTTTCTAAATGGTCTGCAAGGGACTCCTTATGCCAAATGTTGTATGTGTGTTCAAGTATACACTTTTGCTGGGATGAAAGCCCATAACCTTCATCACACTCTCAAAGAGATCCATAACCCACAGGAGGTTAAGAACCACTGACTTAGAGGATGTGTGAAGATCAGGTAACAACTCTCTTCTAGAAGTGCCAGTGCTCACATCAATGGTAAACTGCACTTCTAAAAAAAGAGGCAGAGAGAATTGTGAGTGTGATTATGAATGGCTTGGCCTTCCTGGCCTTCCTACTTGAGATTGACTGATTGCTGTAGAAATTAGAGGTAGAGCAATCTGGAAAGAACAATAGCCATGAAAAGATATTCAGAACTTTCTTTAAAGCAACCACACAACAATCAATGAAAGTTATTCTAGAGGTGGGCTGGTATGGAACTCCCAGCCTTAAGCAACCCTCCTGCCCCCCTCCACTTCCCAAGTAGCAGGGTCTACAGGCCTGAGCCACCACACCTAGTACCAGTAGGTCTCTTTAAAAACACTTTGTATCGGCCCTTGACACTATTCTAATGTTTATTCTGGAAACTGACCCAAGGGCTCTATTTGGCCACTCTACATTTTAATGTAAAATTCCTGTGCTAAACCTAAAATTAGAAATCAGGTGGCTGGTATCTGTATTTAAAAGCCAGCAAGTTTCTTCACTTTCTCAAGTTGTCATCTCAATAACATAACAAAAAAATTTTTTTTTAACTCTGACTTGGACTGGTCATAACAGTGCATTAACCAACCAATTGTTACTTGAATTGGATATGTTGACGCATCACCACATTATTGTCTGGTTATGTCAAAAAGCCTTAGAGACTGAAATGCTGCAGGATATAGTATAAAGATCCCTGATTCCAGAGACAAGCTTAGATTTGAGTCTTGGCTTGGTTATTTAATATGTCCAGTGACCTTTAGCAAATCATTGTACTTCTTCAAATCTCAATGTTCACATGTATAAAATGGGCCGATGCTTGGCATATATTAGTAGTAAGCTCTCAATAGACATTGGTTGCTTTTTTACTTCAGGGTGAAGATGCACAACACATGCAGAGTGCTCAGACAGATTCTAAATCCAAGAGTCAAACTTAAGTTCTGCATCATCATTGTGGCTTGCAGTCAGCACTGTGCTAGTGCTCCTGTGTTCCCTTTACCAGTCATCATAAGATTTTAGCATTTTTAATATAAAGTGCTACTGATAATCAGATGGCTTTTTTCACAAATATACTTGAATTTGTCCATCAGAATGAATGTAGTCTACTTAATACATATATTCCGGCACTATCTGCTTTGAACATATTTGACACTCCTTTTTTGGACTAGCTTTCAGAGGTGCCTTTCCTTCCTAGGAAACCTGTCATACTGCTCTGTAGTCACAGGATATTCCCTCTTACCTGACATTTCATTTCTCTGTCTCTTCTGGGCTCAATTTCTTTCTCTTATGTCCATGCTTTTTCTCATCTACTTCTCTCAGTACTATGGAGTCAATGTCTAAGAATTCTCAGAGTAGGGCTGTGATAACTGATTGGTTAGGAGTCTATGTGTATGTAAACATCTGTCTGTTTTAGGAGTAGGGGGAGACTAAGGGATTTGGAGAGGTGGCCAGGCAGATAGGACAGAGCTAAAAGCCAGGAGAGACTTATGGGGAGCAACTGAAGTGAACCATCATTGGAGAGAGAGAGATGAGGGGAACTAATTAAAACGAAAATAAACTATGGATGTTATTAATGGCACATGGAGCCAGTAACTAGTTTGTTATCATATAGAAAAGAAAGCCTTATTTTGGGAGAGTTAATACTCCCAGAGAAATTACTAAGTTGGTCTAAAATTGTATAAAACTGCTCTAGACTTAGAACTACTCTTAGGCTCATAAGAGTCTTTGGGCAGGAAAAGGATTGAGAAACATGGGGAACCTCCAAGGAAGGCATAGTTTCCAACAACCACTTCAGGCATGACTAAAGAGGTAATAGAAAAGGAAGAATCTTCTGGGGAGGTTGAGATGGGACTGGGGAGGAGCAAAGGCTGTAGAGAACAACAAACAAAGGAGCTCCTCTTAAAGAGCAAAATCATGACCTAATCAAGGAAGATTTCCCACACCTTGATCAGAAGGGCCTCACAACATCTGTCTAGCAGGGTTCCAGAATTGCCTTAGACCAGTGACTACTGTGTGTCTCCCATTTTTCTCCCTTTCAGAATGGGAGAGTTGATTACACTCCCAGTTCTGCCATTATATACTGGGTGTGGTTCAGGTAGTAAGAAGCAGATATTTTATCCTTTTGGGCCATATGTAGTGGAATCAAAGGGATTCACATTCGGACCTGATGAGAGGACCACTGTGAATCACTGAAAAATCCAGAATTTTGAGCTCCATGCCGTAACTAGTTGGGATTTTTAGATTATCTTTTTTGGGAAGGTGGTTATTGATTCTGCATCTGAGAAGAATAGACATGGCCTTGTGATGACAAGAATGGTGGACTATAGAATATACTTTTGATGGTCACACACATCCACAGCTCTCCTGATAAACAGAAATCTCACGTGCAGTTGGGGAGGGCCATGTACCAGTTCTACCCAATGAGTTGAACTTGCTTCTTGTCCACATGCTTCTTGTGGACCAGAACATATCATTGCCACTATAAGAACCCTCAATATCTTTCATGATGCTGTGACCAGCAACTTTCCAGATGGTGGTCTCCGTCAGCCTGAGTCTTGGAGACTATGCAGGTAGAGTTCCCTGTCAACGTAAAATTGACATGTAATAAGATTTGGCCAGGCACAGTGGCTCACGCCTATAATCCCAGCACTTTAGGAGGCTGAGGTGGGTGGATTACCTGAGGTCAGGAGTTCAAGACCAGCTTGGTCAACATGGTGAAACCCTGTCTCTACTAAAAGTACAAAAATTAGCCAGGTATGGTGGCATACACCTGCAGTCCCAGCTACTCAGGAGGCTGAGGCAGGAGAATCACTTGAACCCAGGAAGAAGAGGTTGCGGTGAGCCGAGATCCTACCACTATACTCCAGCCTAGATGACAGAACAAGATTCCATCTCAAAAAAAAAAAAATGAGATTTAAAATTTGTTGTTTGTGCTACTGATATATTTATTAATTATTATTGCAACACAACCTCATTTATTGGTGACTGCTACAGTGTTGAATATGATAATTGATAATGTCAATATGTTCATTAATGATTTCTACCTGAAATATGTGCAGTATATCTTAATAGCGCTTAGATTCAAATAAGATGCTCTGTTCCTAAAATTAACAGGAATATAAAAAATTAAAATATTTACCTCTAAGAGAAGAGTAACTTTTCAGTAATCTTACGGCTTTAAAAGTTGAAGAAATAGAGTACAAAAGAATGACAAACCTGATAACTAGAGCCAATCCTGGATACAAGTATAAAGAAGATAAATTTATCTCCCAAATCTATGGTAGATTCTATGCAAAATTGGTTGCAATAATTCCTTTGCTTGTTTCCAGTCTCTTGGGTAACCCTCTCCTACACCAACTCTGAGTTTGTCTATGTCTTGTTGTTTAGACAATAGGACATTAGCAAATGATATACAAATACAGGCTTGAGAAGCACATGGGCAATGGGGCTTGCTTACTGGCTGCTCTTTGGAACCTGAGACTACCACGTGAAGAAGTTCGATATACTAAAGGATGAGAGAACATGTGCAGTAAAGATGAAGCATTCCAGCTGAGATCTCCTGAGACCAATCAGCTTGCCAATGGCCACAAAAGTGAATAAAGCCGTCCCAAAACATCCATCTATAAGGTGAGCCAGTCCAGACCGGAAGAATCACCTGACCAACTGAAAGATACAAAATAATAAAATGTTTGAGGTTTTAAATTTTAAGAGGTACATAGGCAATATGGTTGATGGTTCTGTTGTATAATCATTGTTTAATCTGGAAAGGATCACTTGGAGTTATCTGCTTTTAACTTTTGTCATAAATACAACATATGAGATAACATATTTCAAAACATTTAAAAATATATTTTTTTGTTTTGTTTTTGAGACAGTGTCTCGCTCTGTCACCTAAGCTGGAGTGCAGTGGCTCGATCTTGGCTCCCTGCAACCTCTGCGTCCTGGGTTTAAGCGATTCTCCTGCCTCAGCCTCCTGAGTAGCTGGGATTACAGGTGTCTGGAACCATGCCCAGCTAATTTTTGTACTTTTTGTAGGACAGGGTTTCACCATGTTGGCCAGGCTGGTCTTGAACTTCTGACCTCAGGCGATCCGCCCACCTCAGCCTCCCAAAGTGCTGAGATTACAGGTGTGAGCCACCACGCCTGGCCAAAAAAATATTTCTTTTTTTTAACTATAGAAACCCCCCTCAGGTTTGTAGTTGATGTTGGGCATGAAGATGTCTGTGCTTTTAGAGCCCATTTTCAAGTTTTAGATACTAGATTATCCCCCAACAAAAATTGACAGAAGTTTCAAGGATTGCCCATAAGAATATATCGCTCAAGAAAGGCATTGGATTTATTTCATTGTACCATATTTTGAAATGTCAAGGAAAAAGGAAGATGCTTCAAAACATTGCCAAATTCACACACAGCTTTTCTTTATTTTTAGCATTAACATAAATTACATTAAACTCTTGATTTTGTAAAATCATTATAGAGTTAATTGGTGAAGAGTTCCTAAGTGATTATCTGCCCAGGGTCATTTCTTCCATTAGTTCTCCCTTAGTACTTAACTGAAATTGCTGTGCTTTCACACCTAAAGACTAAGCCATGGGAGGTTGGTGTTAAAGTACAAAGGGTGTTGGTATTTAAGATACATGGTATATAAGGCATGAACAAGTTAGCTCAAATTAAGGGACAGAATTAAAATATGATAGTTATCTTGATTTCCATTTATTAGGACACAGTATAATGTACCTGGGGCAAGTGGCAAATGAATTTTAAGCACTTGGCAAAGCTTTTCATAAGTAAATCTAGCTGCACATCAGAATGTATTGTAGTCCCAGCTACTGGGGGGCGGGGGGAAGGGTAGCTGAAGCAGAGGATAGCTTAAGCCCAGGAGTTCAAGGCTGCAGTCAGGTATGATCTAGCCTGGGCAACAGAACCAGATTTGGGTTCTAAAAATAAATTAATAAATAAAAAATAATTCAGCAGTTTTCTTTTTTGTATATTAAAAAATATTTCCTAAAATAGGAAGAGGTGTAGGGTGAAGAATTAACATATGTTGAATCCTTACCAGGGGCCAGATTCTATTCTTAGCATCTATGTACATGATCTCATTTATATCTCATAATAAACCTATCAATTGAGCATAGTCATTTCCATTTACAAAGGAGGAATCTAAGGCTACTCACTTTATGTTTCTCAAAATGTATTCCACAGATCACTCACATAAATAACCTAGGGAACTTAGTAGAAGTTTAAATTTCTTGTCCTTAAATCAAATTTCCCTCACTCATAGTTTCTGGGGCACTTTCAAGAAAACCAGTATATTAAATTATACAAAAGTGGCCGGGTATGGTGGCTCATGCCTGTAATCCCAGCATTTTAGAAGGCTGAGGTGGGCAGATCATGAGGTCAAGAGATCAAGACCATCCTGGCCAACATGGTGAAACTCCATCTCTACTAAAAATACAAAAATTAGCTGGATGTGGTGGCACACGCCTGTCATCCCAGCTACTCAGGAGGCTGAGGCAGGAGAATCATTTGAACCTAGGAGGCAGAAGTTGCAGTGAGCTGAGATTGCGCCATTGCACTCCAGCCTGGCGACACCATGAGAGTATATATATGTATATATGCAAAAGTTACAAAATACAGCGGGCACAGTAGCTCATGCCTGTAATCTCAGCACTTTGGAATGCTGAGGCAGGAAGATCGCTTGAGGCCAGGAGTTCCAGACGAGCCTGACCAACATGGTGAAACCTGTCTCTGCTAAAAATACAAAAATAATAGCCAGGTATGGTGGCGTAACTACTTGGGAGGCTGAGGCATGAGAAACATTTGAACCTGGGAGGCAGAGGTTGCAGTGAACCAAGATTGCGCCACTGCATCCCAGCCTGGGTGACAGATCAAGACTCTGTCTTAAAAAGAAAAAAAAAAATGTTATAAAATACATGAAAGTTTTCACTTTTCGTGGGTGGATGTTAAAGTCATTAGTTAATACACCTGTGTTCATGACAGTTTCTTAATGATCTATGTCTATAATTACATAACTATGTTATAAAAGGCCAATTATTTTTATCTGCAAATAAAAGCAGCATAAGGAAGAAAGAGATTAACATTCTAGACATTAGTGTCTATCTCAGTATATTGTCAGAGATGGCACCAAAAACAATTGTTAGTGCCATTTTTCTCACTTGTAGTTATTAAAAAATATATATTCTTCTTTTCTGTTTATTTTGTTTTTCTTATTTCAATCTCTCTCTTTTACTACTTT
Source organism: Cacajao melanocephalus (assembly GCA_963573385.1). Lineage (NCBI taxonomy): Eukaryota > Metazoa > Chordata > Mammalia > Primates > Pitheciidae > Cacajao > Cacajao melanocephalus. Next base: position 190,035 of record CAUYLG010066264.1, read on the forward strand.
CTTATTCTACATCAACTTTTCTTCTTCCCTTACTAGCTAGCCTTGGGTTTGTCACTAGTGTCTGGTGATACTTGGTGAGGTGTTAAATAACACTCCCTTTTCCCAGTCCTGAACCAGCTAATATCCTATATACAGAGAATTGAGACAGATGGAGATTAAAACCAAAAAGCTAGATTGAAACTTAGGGCTTAGATCAACAACTAATCAAGCTTCCTAATACTTCTCACTAAATGTAGACCTTGGGATGACCCACTTACCTGGAATCACTGCTTCAAACCTGTGAAGCCCAGCGAGTAGTAACAGGGACAGGCAGCCTTCAGCCATGTTTCTAGACCACAGTTTTGAATTGGGTATGGGTATTGATGCATACATATTTGTATATGTTTATAATGAATACATATATTCATATAGATTAATATTATACGAAAAGGCAAATATTTCTACAAAATTTAAACCCAAATGAAAATCAGTCAACCTCAGTTTCAGAGGCAGAGTGCTAGGCTTGGCAGATATGTAAATGTGGGAGAAGCATGTGCCTGTGATGACTGCCTTAAGACCATGCCCTCCCTCCCAACAATAATATTAGGAACAGAGATAAAATGATGCCATAGCAGATTCCCTATCATGTCCACCTTACTTACAAGTTCATGTTGCTTGAAGAGATTCAGTAAATCATGTAGAATTGTAGACTCATGACTAACTATATGAATTAATGTGAATCTCATGTGAATTAGTTGAAATCGTCCAGTGGGGAATTAAGATCTAGTTCAAGAAGTTATATGTTGGCTGAGAAATGAAAATCACCAGGCCCCAATATCAATTCTCCGTGACAAGTATGGGGTTTTCCCAAAGTCATCGTGACTGATTTTTTTATACACCATGTAGCAAGGAGACCTAATTGGAGGAGTATAACAGAATATGCAGCAATGGGGATGATAGTGGTGGCAACAGCCGCCATGACCCAGAGTCAATTAAAGCTTCAGATAAAGCTTCCTAAAATGATATACGCAGATGAATAAGATTGCCCTGTCCTCACAGAATTTATACTTTGGCAGATAGAGAAGATGGAAACAAACATTTCATAATATAAAGAGTGATAATAGCTAACATTGATTGAGTCTCTATTATATTCCAGGCACTGCGTTACATAGTTGACCTTTACTATAGAATCATGATGTAGGTATTAATATAATTATTATTTTAAGCCTGGACAACATGATGAGACACCATCTCTACAAAAAATTTAAAAATTAGCAGGTGTGGTGGCATGCCTCTGTAGTGTCAGCTACTCAGGAGGCTGAGGTGGGAGGATTGCTTGAGCCCAGGAGGTCAAGATAGCAGTGAACCATGATCACGCTCTTGCACTCCAGCCTGAGCGACAGAGCAGGGCCCCGTCTTGCTCCAAAAAAATCTAATTTTATAGATGGAGAAACTGAGACTTAGGTGGAGTGTCGATATTAAGTAGTTTGCTTACGAATGTGCAGAAAGTAGATCCTTAAGCTAGAATTTAAACTGAGGGAAAAACGTGTAAAACATTGTGAACACAAAACCCGTAGATCAAGTGGGAAGAAAGACTTGGGGAGATGCCTAAGTGCAGTTACTGCTCAAGCCCTTTTCTCAACAGACTAGCACCTTGCCTAGATACTGTTAAGTACTTTTTGAATTTTTTTGTGTGAATAGTCATAGTGAACTTATGTGTTTAGGGGAAGGAAGTGCGAGAATCACACTTTATGTTGGAATCCATGTTTTCCTCTGTTTTTCTCTTAAACTGAAGAGAGAGACAGGAGGGAGAGGCTTTAGCAGCCAGGCTTAAGAACAGAGGGAAGCCAAATCTGCCAAGTGAGGGAAGTGCCAAGAATTCAGGTCCTAGAGATTATGGTGGATTCAGGCATAGATAGCTAGGGCAATTAGAATATGCAAGTAATCAGCCAGAGCTAATTAGTTAACAACAGACTTCTGCTCTAAGCTCTGAAAACCTAAAGTTGCAAAGCAGCTGAAACAGCTAAAGTAAGGTTTTAGATGTCAAAAATATTTCCAGAGTAGAACATACAAATTGAGTCAGCAAACATAATTATGAATAGGTCTAAAATATCAGAAGTGGAAGATTTCTGTTTTTCTTAAAGGTAGCAAAGAAAACCAAAGATGAAGGAGTTGTTAATAAATGTTAAGATTTATTCTAACAGGAATATGATACGTACCTAAAAGATATATTTCTTTTATAACACTTTTGGTATATTTATTTGTATAATGAATAACTAATTTATAGTATTATTTTAATAAAGGGTTACATGTTTAGATTTAAACATTTACTTATCAACAAAGCTAACTTTAGAGCTGAAAGGATTGTCATAAACATTTTAGCTGGAAAGCTATGCTTCTGAGTCCTGATAGGACAGCTCAACACTGTCTTATATGAGGAACTATAAGAAATATCTGATGGGGGCTGGGCGTGGTGGCTCACACTTGTAATCCCAGCACTTTGGGAGACCAAGGTGGGTGGATCACCTGAGGTCAGGAGTTTGAGACTAGCCTGGGCAACATGGTGAAACCCTGTCTCTACTAAAAATACAAAAATTAGCCAGGCATGGTGGCAGGCACCTGTAATCCCAGCTACTTGGGAGGCTGAGAGAGGAGAATCGCTTGAACCTGGGAGGGGCAGGTTGCAGGGAGCCAAGATTGCGCCATTGCACTCCAGCCTGGGTGACAGAGTGAGACTCCATCTCAAAAAAAAAAAAAAAAAAAAAGAAAGAAAGGAAGAAATATCTGATGGATGGGAGATAGAAGGATGGAGAGAGTGGCATTGGTTATTAATATACCCAGTTCAAAGCTCAAAGGCAGGTTACAAAACTTTGTTTTTGCTTAGAGTCCCAGG